>CAUJNA010003737.1:167720-222720 GCA_963377175.1 Effrenium voratum | reverse complement strand
GCTCAAAGCATGCACCTACTCACCCGGCTGAAACATGTGTCCAGGAATCTGGCGGCCTGTCTAGCACGATGTCTTTCATGTCTCTCAGCCTATTTGTGCGCGTCTCTTTTTAAGGAGGCACCCCAAATTTGGGGTTTTCCTTTTGGCTTTCCCTTAGAACCAACCCAAAATCGGGCTCCTAAAAAATGGCACACCCATATATCCAATGCAGAACTGAGTTGACAAAGCCCCTGCCATGCCTCCCGACGTCGCCGTTCTTCTCGTTCGGCCTCCCATCATGCACAAAACCCATAGCCCTCTCATCTGCACAGCGGACTGCCTCTTGTCTCCGCGCTCCTTCTTGCCATTGCCTTTGCTGCTCCTCCTGCGCACGGCGTTGTGTTTCTCAGGGATCCTTACATTATGCACCTGAACATTGCCTTGTAAATGGTGGTGTCCCTTTATTTTGGTGGAAAAAGCCATGTGTCAAATGGGCAAAATGTATCTTTTAAGGAGCCCTGTGTCTTTTTTTTTGTTTTTTTTGATCGATGTCTCGGTTCATACGCAGCCCCTCCTCAACCTCCTGCTGCTTTGACTGAGCCGCTCTCAGATGTTCCGCCTGCGGATTTGGAGACGAACCGAAGCGAAAAGCAGGGCAGCAAGCTGACCTCCTCCGCGAATTGACGCCGAATCTCTTTCTCCCACTCCTCCTGCTCCTGCGTATGCAACAAGCAAATAGCCAAGGTAGATGAGCCAAAGACCCCTGGCGCCTGTCTTCGCTTCCTTGCCTCATCTCGATCCCTCTGTAGCTTGCGCATCTCTTCCTGCCTCATCTCCTTCCACAAAAATAGACTGGCTAAACGAGCTGAAATGCTGAGTCGGGCCTCGAACCGTTGCTCCTCAAGCGACATGGTTACAATATCGAGTTTTGAACAACATATGTCCAGAATGACTACTTGCAGCGCTCGCGAAGCGATCTGACCTTCCCCCACATTTGATTTCTCCTCTCGGTGGCGGAGCTCTCTCAAATACTCCTGGGAATGCTTTCCGCGGCTTGCCTAGGCGCAGGCCGGCGGTTTGTTCCAGGCCAAGTGAGACAGCCTGACCACAAGCCCTGCAAACCTGTTCCTCCGAAATGGCAAGAGTACAGGAGCCCAGGGCTTACGAAAGTGCTGCAAATAAGCACCTCACCACATTCCCACATTGATGGCGGTCCTCTGCCTCCCTGGCTTCCGCATCATACTCAGCCTCCCAGCTGAAACGAGGCAACACCCCCCCACAAAAAATATATATAAAAAAACAAATAAAAAAACAAATAAAAAAAAAACTCCAGCATGTCATGCAGCCAACAAAAACAAACACCAGCAACTACCAACACATGGCCCGTGTTTCCAGCTCCCTGGGCTTGCGCACGCCTCAGCCTGCGCCCGCCGTCTCTTCAGCTCCTCATGGCGCCGCCGGTGCGCCATGGCGATCTCCTCCAGCTCCTTCGCCTGAAGAAAAAAGCGCAGGCGCTCCCGGTGGAAACGAAGACCCGTCCAAGTAACATGGAACCTGACCCTTGGGATTTTTGGGGACGTCCGGAACCCGGTCCGGCTTCAAACATGAAAATGGCCCAAACCACCCCCCCACCGAACGTCGAACGGCTCCATGTTGGTGGGAGGGAAACGCCCTCAACACCCTGCCGCAGGCGGGAATTCGTGCGAAGCTCTCTTGAAAGAGACGATTGGTCTCACATGCGCGGGATCAGAAAGTGCAGCCAATGAGACATGCAACACGCTCGAGAAGTGCTTACGCACGCCTACACTTCAGCGGGGCATTTCGGGCCGTCCAACACGAGACGATTCGAGTTGGATTTCTGCAGTCTGTCCGGCCTTGGCTTGCCATGGCTCTTCCTTGAAGCCTTCGCCTGACCGAGTTGCTTGGACCTCTTGAAACAGTGCACAGGTTTAGAACTATCCTCAAAGCCATTCTGCATTCTATGCCATTAAGTGCGGCAACTTGGACCAGCTCTGGAGTGAATGCTCAGCAACCAGGCCGATGGTACTGTTGGGAACCTTTGCTGCTTGCAAGACCGTCATGCTGGAAAGCAGCGAATCTACCCAAGCACGAGCAAAGGACACTACTAGTTTGCTGCTTTGACTGTGGAAAATGCTCTGAGTCCTCACTGTACTGTGATGCCGTATGGTAAGATGTAAAATGAAGAAGTTCCAGCTGAAGAGCCCATGCTGAGCCTTGCACATGAGACACACACACACACACATACACAGGGAGGACCGAATTGGCTCTAGAATTCAATTTGTCAATTGTTACCTCCGGACGCCTTACTGTTGAGCTCCTAGTGAAACGAATTTGAAATTGCATGCTGACCAAAACATCACACGCCCAAACCATCCAAAGCCTTCTGCTTCGTGTGAGGCTTGGCTTTGCCAGCGGTCCTGTTGCCCATGACATTCGCAGAATCGCCAAACCCGAATCCAACATAGCGCTTAGTCGCTGAGCCCTGAACAGCTGGCCCGTTCTGCTCAGGCCTACGCATGCGCCAACCTGAACGTGAGATTCTGGGTGAAACAGAAGCTTGGCGACCATGCAAAATCGCAAGACCCGGGCTTTGTGGCCGCTTGTGCAAGGAGCGGTCCAGGTGGCCCTGAAATGTCCATGGTTCGCCATGGTTGAAACAGCCCG
This sequence comes from Effrenium voratum, assembly GCA_963377175.1. Taxonomy (NCBI): domain Eukaryota; class Dinophyceae; order Suessiales; family Symbiodiniaceae; genus Effrenium; species Effrenium voratum. The sequence continues at coordinate 220,056 of CAUJNA010003737.1, read as the reverse complement.
AGCCTCACCTGCACATAGCCAGCAGCCTCACGGATTTCGGCTTGCAAGATACGGAGATACCGGGGTACCAATTGGTGAGACACAGTGGCAGCCAGCAAATGAGCGCTTGGCATCTTGTGCTGCTGAACGAGGCTCTTCAGAGCCCCTGTGGCAAACAGATTCAGACCGTTTCCATGATTTCCACGTGTCTTCCGCTAAGGCGAGAGCGCCAAATGAGACTCCCGCTCGTGGTTACGCCTGCCAAGCTAGGGCAGAGAGGGACCATCATTCACTAAAAGGTGCTGCCTGAAGCCTGCAATTCAGGGGCAAAAGCCCGTCAAGTCATGAACTATGTTCCTGCCAACCAGCCTGGCCAGGTTTTCCTGCTCCAACCTGGGCGTGGTTCGCCCTCTCGGAACATGGATTGACCCATGGTGCGTTTGCCCACTCCGGCTCCCGGCTTCCACCACGGCGGCTCATCTTTGGCCTCTGCCTGGGACTCGGACGCATCAAACTGACAGGTCAGAACTCCGGCCCCGCCTTGCGTGGTTCTGGGCTTTCATCCAAACCCCAACCTGAGCGAAGAAATGTCAGCGGAACACCCCAAGGCCAAGCGCTCTCAAGTGTCTGACGGGCGTGTTGTTGTTCAGATGGCTTTGGGATTGGCGGCCTGTCGCGAGTCTTCACTCCTGTCCCGTATGAAGAAGACCGAATAAGCCAACGCAAACCAATCCAAGCCATGCCCAGGCTGGCAGCTTCGACTTGCCTCAGGCTCACCCGTGCCCAAGCCGAGCGAACGAGCACCGTTTAGCATGGACTCCAAGCCTAAGATTCGGACTGATGCGGGGTTTCGGCACAGGCGGCGGGCAGCCATAAGGGTTCTCAGAGCGCCTGGAGGGTGTCTTTTTGGGTGGGTTTTTCAGGGAAAAAAGAAAACCAACTATAGGGTCCCTTGTTTTGCCCGAACAGCCAAGTGAGCTGCAAAGCCTGGAGCGCAATTTGCTTAGCACTGCCACTGCTTCCTCCGGCCTAGGCTCGTAACTGCCAAGACATCAAGGCATGCGGCACATGAGTCTCCCAAAACATGCTTGTCGCGCGGACATCGTGAGTTTGACATCCACAGAACCCCACCGTATCGCCAATGACCACCAATATGCAACCATTTTGCTGCCATCTGAGGCAGGTGCAAGTTAAATTGATTCCTCAACTCTGCCTCTACTTCCTTGCGCCGCCTCAAGCGAACTGCTGCAGGAGGCAAACGCAGAGGATTTTCTGAGGATGCGGCTGGTATAATTTGGAGTGCCTGCCTGCCATCATCGGGTCGGTTTCCTGCACATGATGTTTACGACAAACGCAGTTGCCCATGTGCAAAACACTCGGGCATCCTCTTGAGAACCGGTCGGTGGTGCGCTCTGCACCTTGCTGGTGGGACAATGGGCGTGTGAGCGCTGATTGTTTGTAAGCCGCGAGTTGTCGCTTTCGTGTCCCTGCTGTGTGCCCTCCAATTGGAACTGCCCCACAGCACGAGCACGCTGGCCTTGCGTACATCGTCACCAGAATCAGACCTGTCCGATGATAGCAGCTCTGGCACAGCAAAATGCCATGAAGAGATGCGAGTTAGAAATTGTCGCCCACTTGGAATTCCAATCCTTTCACGTTACTGACCAGCATATTGTTTTTTCAACAGCAAGTGCATCTTTTCTATGCCAGCACAAGTTGAGGAAGACACATGTCATGCATCAATCTTGCAGTTTCAAGGCTCAAGCCTCTGTGGATTTCGTGGTGGCGGTGTCACGGCCGGCGGACCTTGCGCCAGCCGTGAACTCAGCCATGCAAGGACATGCACTGAGAGCGGCACGTGCAGGTGGGGGTGGCTGCAAGCACCTGCTTGGATCAGCCCCAACGACACACCCGGTGATGCGACAAAATCCACGTGCTGAATCTCTGCGTTCACCACATCTGGCTGGCATCCAAAAACATCCCAAGTTCGGATGTTATCCTTTCCAAAAAATCGCGTCGGTATGGGCAAAGAATGCTGGCACACAGTGGCACGGCGTCTATACGCGACGGTGCAGTAGTACCATTACATGGTACGGTAGTAGCATGTTACAGCCGCACATGAATGACCTCCATAAAACTTCGGTTGCTGAGGTCTGGACTCCATGCTGGGCTTGCGCCCTCACCTGGCACAAATGTAACTAGTCTCGCGCTTGTCACAAAAATATCGGCATTGACACCCCTCCCTCCAGCCTTGGGCTGGTCGGTCCAAGACCTTTCGCAAAAGCCCCTTCCCGCATGCGAAAAACATGAATGCACCTGCCTGGCGCGCTATGGCGCGCCGCCCATCGCCCACAACCATCCTTCGAACTAAGCCATTTTGCTGCTGCCGCGGTGCCGAGCGCAAACCTCAACTATAAGTCCCCTACGTGGGTTATAGCCAGGCTTTTTGGCCATACCTTGCCCCTTGAAGCAGGCCATGCTAACCCCGCACGTGCAAACTAGCATCGTCCGGCTATACATAATTGACAAGGCGGTGCCAAACGTCACTGGTGATTGTGTTTTTTTTTTTTTTTTTTTTTTTTTTCATTCCGTGCGCGCCAGTACAACCACGTACGGGACACAAATGAGTTGTGTACAGTAATTTGCCTGCGTGCGAGGGGGCTGGAACACAGAGCGCGGCGGGCGGCGGAGAGCTCGCCCGGGTGGACGAGATGGCGCGCAAAGCCACCGCTTCCAAGCGTGTGTGGCCGAGAGGTTGTCGTCCTGTCGCTCTTGGATCTCCCTATCCGACAGCCGCGCCCGCTCAGCCCTTTCCAGCTTTTTTTTCCCGCGCGCCTTTTTCCGCAGCATCACAGCAGCTACGAGGTGAAACACAACGAGCGGCGGGCGCAAGCTCAACCGGGCAGGCGGCTCGGCGCAGGCCCACTCTCCCATCTGGCGTCGGCGAGCAGATCGCTCACCGGCGGCTCGGCGCCATCAACGCACGTCTCCCCGAACAGCGGGAGCTGCAGCAGGCTGGCGGCGAGCGCGGGCTGCGCGGCGACTGCGAGGAGGGCAGTCCACCGCCGCACGTGCGCCTGCACAGCCGCTCCGCGCAGCAGTTCGGGGACACGGCGCGACTTGGCGCGCGCGAGCAGGCGCACGAAGGCCACCCCGTCCGGGAGCCACCGGCCACCGACCTCGAGGCCGAGGACAAGCAGGCGGCACCGGCTCCGGAGGAGCTCAGGGTAAGTGTGGTGGCGCTTGCGGCGTCCAATCTGGCGCAGGACTAGGCCGGGTTCACCGTCAGCCCCCGGCCGCGGAGCGCCGTCAGCTCGGACGGGGCTGACAAGGGTGGTGTCCACAGCGACCTGCACACCGCCCCAGATGGGCAGGGCATTGGCCACAACCTCCAGGCGGCGGTCATCCAGCACCGGCGCGTCGAGGTTGAGGTCGCGCAGGAGCACGTTCTCGGCCACACGGGCGCCGGCCTCGCGGCAGATCCTGGCAGCTGTGAGCCTAACACGCCAGCGCGCGCGCACGCCGCATGGTGGTCCCCCAAGGCATCCAGCGCGCCCCGACAGGGGCACACCCGCTCGCTGAAGGGAAGCGGCACGCGCAGGCGGCTCAAGGCCGCAACGCGAAAGTGAGGGTGCGGGACGTTGAACTCGGGGGCAGTGGGGAGGACAGTGAAGAAGCACCCGGCATGGTCGCCTGCTTCGGAAAGGAGCAGCGCGCGAGAGGCAGGATCAAGGTCCGCAAGCTGACCAGCCTCGTCAGCGGCGTCAAGCAACATTCCGGCAGCACGCTGCCATCCATGAGCGTAATCGCCAAAGTCTCTACCCTGGCTGCGCGGGTCAAGGCGCAGCAGCTCGGGGGGCTGGAGGCCATCAGCCCGCAGCGCCTCAGCGGCCTCCGCCGCGGCACGCACGCTGGGCGCGCGCTGTCCGCCCGCGGCGAGCGAAAGAGCCAAGTTGCGCGACGACCGGGCGCCGCTCTTGGATCATGGGCAGGGTATCATCCCAAGATTCCCAGTAGGCAGCAGACCCCCCTCGCCCGGCAGACCGCAAGCCCATCCCGCCCCTCGCCAAGGGTAGTTGGGCCCGTCGGCGCTGCAGGGCATCGAGCTCGAGGGGCTCCTCAGCGCTCAGGAGCCGCCCCAGGCAGCGCAGCACCGCCGCATCGTGCTTGCGGGCGAAGGCATGGGTGTGGCAAGGGGGCAAGATGCGAAGGAGGTAGTTGGCACGGGGCGCGCCACACAGCAGCAGTATCAGCCACGCCGACTGCAGGTGCGGCACGGCAGGGATACGCTGCAGGAATGTGTCCTGGGACGCGCGCTTCTCAGCCAGGAACGCTTGTGTGAACGCGTGGCTGCCGAGAGGGGACCCGAGGACTTGCTGGTGGCAGGGACAGGTCGCCCACCCAGCTGGGGTCTTCGGCGGTCCCGAAGGCGTCGACGCCCGGCGGCAGCACGCCGCCGGCGTTCCAAGCGCGAGTCTTCCCGAAGTTAACCTGGATGCTGGCATGCGCTTGCAAACGCGCCTGCAAAATCTCGAAAATGGCACGCGCACGGCCGGGCCGCGAGAGGATATAGATGTCATCCAAGAAGGTGAAGAGGACCCCCCTAGGATATAGATGTCATCCAAGAAGGTGAAGAGGACCTCCCCTGGCAGCAGCATTGCCTGTGTGGCCTGCAGAGCTGGGTGCTGCGCGAGCGCAAACAAGCCAGGCATCAGGGGGTCGCCCTGTTCGCCCCCTTCGCCTTGCTCGACGACATGCGCCAGGCCGTTGTCGTCGTACCACAAGTATTGTCAGGCCTAGCCATAGAATTGCCGCATGCACGGCAGAAGCGGAGCGAGGCGCTCGTGCGACGCAAGCTGGGACAACATGCTCGCCCGCGAGACGTGGTCGAAGGCGCCCACCCCATCGATGGACAGCACAGTGGCCTCGTGGTCGGCCTCAGTGGCCGGGACAAGTCCTCGGGAGGGATGCGCCCTCCCCGCACTGCCGGTGCAGCAACATGCGTGGCGCCAGTAGCAGCAGCTTGTTTTTTCCCTTTTTTTTCTCACACGCCTTTGTGCACCAGCACGAGTCGAGTCTCCCGAAACCCTGCCTAAGGGGGCCCCCCAGGCACCAGGGGCACTCACGCTGTTTTTTTGGAGGCCAGCGTCCTCACCTGCTCAAGCGGCTTGCAAAGGGCGGGGGGGGGCGGCCTCCGCAAGGAGCTCACTGAGTGGCGGAGCGTCGCCGTCACAGTTGGACTGGCCAGGCGAGACAGATCCAAGGAGGAGGGACTCCGCGAAAGCCTGGTGGGCGGCAGAAGCGAGCAAGGCGGACCAACGGGCAACGAAAGGGGACGCGACTAAAGGCTGAAGGAGGGCCGGCGTGGAGCGAGCTCGCGCACGAGCGAGGCTGCGGAGGAAGCTGCACGCTTCAGGGCTCCAACGGCCCCCGACCTCGATGGCAAGCACGACAAGGCGGCACCGCTGGGGTCGCAGCAGCTCCGGGCAGGTGCGGGCCGAGCGGAAGGTTGCCCGCAGCAAGCCACGGGCGGCGGCAGGCACCGCCTGGAGCGTAGACACGCGTCGCTGCAACTGCTCTCGCAAATCCACGGTGTCCAACACGCACAGATGCTGACGCAGGGGCCTGGGGCCAGCAGTCAACCACCAAAGGGCGGCTGCCGCCGCGGGCAGGGCCCCGTTGTCGGGCGCCCCTGCCACGGGCGGGGCCTGGCGCAACATCCTCCGAATCACTGCTGGGAGGCACGGGGGGCACGGCAGGCAGGCCAGGCGGGCCCTGGCCAGGCTCGGCACGAAAGCGGTCGGCCAACCGGTCGATCTGCCTCGCTCCGCGCAGGCCGAGGAGTTCAACCAGCAACGCTTCCTGAGCAGCCGGTATGTAGAAACCCTGTCCTGGGTCAGCCAAACACTCGACAGTGGTCGCCACAGGGATGTTCCCGCGGCTGCGCGCCGCGTATGCGAGGAGGCGCTGGCCTGGGTTGAGCCTCGCCAGCAGGGATGGCACGCGCGCACCGCTGGCATTGCCACTGTGGCAGCCACGCAGCTATGCCTGCCACATGCCGGACGGGCGCCGGGGACCACACGGCATCCCTATACCAACTCGACAAAGTCCGCGCCTCCATGCGGGCCCCGCACTGCAGCCAAGCGCCGGCAACAAAACACTGACACACGCTTGGGCGCACATGGCTCAGGCGCATCGGCTTCAGTAAACGTGCGGGGCGTGTAGTCGCCCACCACAAGGCGCGCAGTGGGTGCCTTGCGGAGGCGTGTGGGGATGGGCATGGACAGCTGGGCACAGAGATCGCTCAGAACGGCGTCGTGACGATCTGTCCAACCCTGGGCGGAGCAACCGCTGCAGAAGCACCCGCGGCAAAGCGGGCACAGCAGGTCAGCCGCTGCTGTAGCCTGAACACGCAGTTGCGCAGCGCAACCCAGGTGGAAAAAGTGCGACGCACATGCGGGGAATGCGATGACGGTGGCCGCTCCAAGGCTTTGCGGCTCCAGCGCTTCAAAACATATGTGCACACTTGTTCCTCTCCGCCCGCAGGGGGGGTTACAGCACCTGCAAGCAACGGTGCCTCGGTCCCGGCCCGGGCCGGCGCCAGACTTTCATCTCCGGAGGAGATGGCTGTAATGTCCGGCGCGGTACCCGCAAGGGTTGCGGACGTCAGGAGCAGAGTCGGCGTACACGGCGTGCTTGGAACAGGTGCTGGCCGTTCCTGGTCCTGGAAAGCGGTTCGCGGCGTCGCGGGGAGGCGCTGCGACGTCGCGCTGTGACATGTTATGGCGCAGCCGGATGGTGCACCTTTGGTTTTCTCAATGCAAACGGCGCAAAGACTCAGAGCCAGCACGCTGCGCCGCTTCGGACGCGTGCCCGCTGTCAACGGCACCGAATAAACTATCCTCAGCCGTGCAAATATTTTTCACCAGCGCCTGAGGCCAGAGGCGGGGGAGCTCGAGGGCCAGCTATGCCCCAAACAGAACACAAAACTTGAGGCCCTCGCGACGGTGCAGCCTTAGGCGGTGGCTGCCAAGGCAAAGCCGAAACAACACAAAAATCTGAGGCCCGAGCCAGGAGTGCGACACGGCGTGCAAAAGCCGGAGGCCAGCACACCGGCCACGCAAAGCAAAGTGCGGGAAGCCAAAGGCGAAAAGAGGGGGTAACCGGTGTAGGCACGTCTGCCGGCACGCACAGGCCAAAAGCCAGCGCGCCGCAGGCGGGCCCCAATGCACCAAGGCAGTGCAAAAACCAGGCGCGCGCAGCGGGGCCTTGCGACGCGCTAGCTTCGGAAGCCAGGGTGTGCGAAGCCAGCACCCGCCACACGGGCACCACCTGGAAGGGCCCCAGCACTTGGAAAGGCCAGGCGAGGCAGCCCTCTCGGCACGGCGCGGCGGAGGGGGGAGTGGGAGGCCTGGAGGACCGTGCGGGAGCCGGGGAAGGGGAGCCCGAAGAAACACTCCCGCTCCCGTAGCTGCGGCTACGGCTGCTCCGAGGCGACCGGCGAGGGGACGAAACCGGGGCGATGGCCCCCCCCCCTCTTCAGCTCCTTCCACGCAGCGACCGTTGAAGGACAGGAGGACACGTTGCATGCACGACCCACTATCAACCTACCTCACCCGAACAAAAACCCCACGCGAAAACGCCCCCAGGAACCAAACCACCAACCCCAAACAAGGGAAAAAAACAGGGGGGCCCCAGAACCAACGAAAAACAACGTGCCCCCAGGCCACGGCTTGCCTTGAGCCAAAATGGTGGACCTGGTTGATGTCTGGGCCTTGAAATTTGCCTGGCCAAGTCCGGCAGGCAGGAGGCCTTGCAGGCGATCCGATGGCTGGGCTCGGACCGCGTCTCTGTGTAGGAGAGTTTGTTCGGTCGCGCTCGGGGGCGGTCAGGCTAGTCTCGGTCTGCAGGATCCGCAAGTCAACGGCTTGGGGCGCAACAGTTGCGATCTACCGGAGTTGAGGGAAGCTATGCGCTGAGCAAGCTGAGTGGCGAGCTGGTCGGTCGCCTAGGAAAAATTGGAGGAGGGCCTCCTGCGCAGGGCAACAAGGCAACCATCATGGGACAACAAAGGCGAGGGCGGCGCTGACCAGGCTGGACCACCGATGGACGTAGGCTGACCGAAGGGCTGGCTGCAAGGCTGCAGGCTGCGGCGTGCGCCTTGGCCTGAACATGCAAGCCCAAAAAATCTGCAGCTTCAGAACTCCGCGGGCCTCGATGCGAAGCACGACCACCCAGCCTCACAACACGTGCGGCCCTGCTGCCCGGTGGTCTCTCAAGGCATCATGCTCCCGCCCGCAGGCGCAACGTGCGGGCAGCAAAGGCAGTGGAAGGCGAAGCCGCCTCAACAGGATCACACGGAATGCAGGGCGCGGGGAGGACCTGGGCGGAGCACGGGCCAGACTGGGACAACAGCATAGCTACCGAGGCGGGGTCAAGCCCCTCACAATCATTGCTGGCTTGCCGAACCTCAGGGGTGACTGACGCTGCTTGCTGCCACCCACGCAATTGGTTCTCGACCTCCCGCGGCGCCTGTGTGTCATGGCAAACAAGCATGTGCCAGAAAGGAGTCCCGAACCCAGCGGCGACCACTCGACAACTGCTGCGGTCTCCAGTTAAAGGACAATCGTCTGCGCCAAGGCTGGTTCCCACCTGCGCGTGCCCGGCAAGCATCTGCCCACGAGGCCCAAAAAGCAGAGGTTGAAAGGGCGAGTGCGGATCTCAAGCCCAAACCGCCATGCCGCAAGGCAAGCTGCGCTTGCACTGCTGCCGCGCCTGGGAGAGGGCCTCCCTTCGCGCCGTCAAGCAGAGACGCTAAGCATCGGGAAATTGCCTCATCATGCGCTTGCGCAAAGGCGGCCGCGAGCGCTGGCGGCTCCATTCGAAGAGCATAGTTACACCGGGCCGAAGCACAGTACAGCAACAACAACCAAGCAACTTGCAAATCGGGAAGGGTCGGAAGGGTTCGCAAGTGCCAAGCTGGGCCTGCACAAATGCATCCCAGCCTATGGAGGCAATTCGGCGCTCCCCTCCAGGCGCTGTTGGTTGCAACCGCTGCAAGGCCTGGAGGCTCGACACCTCCTGCGTTCCCACCTCGGGGTCTTAGCTTGACACAAGGAAATGCGTGTGTGCTCCACAGGCATTGGGAGATGGCCTCGAACAAGGGCCTGACTTGGTCGGGCTGGCACGAAACACCGGCAGAACTTATCCAATTCATCGGCGGGTTGCCGCCAGCAGGTCGTCGGCCAACGCAGTGAGAGCTTGGCAGGCGATATGTCCAGCATCCAATATTGAAGCAGCACCTTGGCAGACCAGGCTTGCGCCTTCAGTGTCACATCATGCCAAAAAAGTCGTTCATTCCACTCACCCAAAATCTCATGCGGTTGGTCCCACTGCGCCGACGGGGGAGGTCCCACCACCGCAGTTCAGGAGCTGTCTATGGGCGGAGGCCACCAGCTGCACATAAAACGATGGGGGTGATGCCATCGACGGAAAGATGCGCAGAAAATACCAAACACGGCCCTACCCTTAAAAGGGGTGGACAGCAGGGGGGTTCGCGCGGATGTCGTTTTTTTGAAAGGTGGGGCACTTTGGAGCCTTGAGCGCTAAGAAACATCAATATAGCGTCCTAGGCCTCTGCGGGGCACGGTGGAAATGGCATGCAGCTTCTACTTTTCTGCGCGTGTTATTGTGTGGGATCAAGCAATGGTTCCGGAAAGGTGCGAAAGTCGCCCTGGGCAGCAACCCCCACAAAAAAAAAAAACGGGAGGCCCGCCCATAAAACAAGCGGACAAACGGCAGGAGGGCGCTGGCCGCCGGAGCACCTCGAAGCGCACCGAACGCGGCGTTGCGGCTGATGAGGTCGAAAGCCCCAACGCCATCAACCGACAACACAGTCAGGTTGGGGTCCGATTCCGTGGACGACTGCAAGCTGTGCGCAGGAGCCTTGGTGCCCGCTAGGGCTGGCACGCTGCATCGAACGCCGTTCCGAACATGCCTCGGACGCCTCCGTTCGGCTCTTGCAGGGCAACCAGCGGCCACGACCGAGAGCTGCAGCACTGGCGGGCGGCGGTTGCACTCGAGCAAGCAAACCAGGCAACCGCCTGCAGGGCATCAGTGGACGTGGGGTCGTCCAAAGGCAAGCAGACGATCTCGGCGGTGCGCCCGCTGGTGCAGCACCGCGGCGGGCTCGGGGCGGAGCAGGGAGCGCGACAGGGTGACAGGCAGTTCTGGGTCCAGGGGCTCATACGGCTGGGCCGGCCGCCGAGCAGGATCAGTGAGCTGACGCAAGGTGGGAGTGCCCGGAGCAAGTGGGTTGGATAAGGCCTGCCGGGCAGGAAGCTGAGGTGGTCAGAGACTCCGGGGACCGAGTCGGGGGTCACGGGCCGTTTGCTGGAGAGGTTCGGGGCAAGGGCAGAGGTGGCCTGGAGCAATGCGAAGCTCCCGGAAGCCAGGAGCTGGCGCCGGCAAACAGGCACTTGGTGGCGTGGGACAACTCGCCCCAGCGGATCTGGTAAAACGAGAAGAAAAAAAGAGAAACAAAATTAAAAAAAAGGAAGAAGAAAGAGAAGAAAACAAATTCTGCGCGCGGCCACCACGGCCAATAGAGATCCAAGACTGCCCGGAGTTGAGGGAAATCAGCAGAAGAACCCACAACATTGCTGGCGCTGTGTTGCCGGAGCATGCGGACATAGAAGTGCACCTCGGGTGGATTCGGATCTGGAATGCTCCTAAGGAAGAACTGGTCGGCGTGCCTTCACGCAGGACGATTCGCCCGAGCACCAACGGGTTGCTCGACCGCATCCCTTGAAGCTCCTCTTCTGCGCATGGCCGGCGCGTATGCCGCTGGCCACGACCATGCGCTCGCAGTTTGAGTCAGGGCTCACGGCCGCACGGCGCCGGTGCCGCCGCGCTAGGCACGCTGCAGTTGCTGCGGGCGAAAACGATCATGCGTCACCTTCAGGCGCATGTGTCTCACCGAAGCAAATAGCATCCCACCTACCTGCGGATAGTTTTCGCAAGCATTCTGCAATTCTTTCTGGCGTGTCGTTTTGCTTTCTTCGCAAACACATGTGGGTGTGTGTTCGCCAAACATGTTTCCTCGATTGCGTAGGGCATGGATGGCACATCCCTGACGCAAAACTCGAATGGAGTTGCACCTAGGAAGTGGAGCCTCCATGTTTGCTCTTGCCTCCTCCCTTGCCCTGCCTTTGGCAGAATGTTGTGGGTGAAACGCAGCCTATGACCCTAGCAGTTCAGCAGCCCTCACTGTCAGGACCGCAACGGTGCCGGCTGCCTCGCCAGGGTCGCGGCCGCCAGCACCTCGGGCAAGGGCGGCTTCCTGCTCACCTCTCAGTCAGTCTGTTCGGTCTCAAATCTCAAAGTACGGCAGAGCGGCCTCACTCTCTAGGTCCACCCTTCATGTTCTCCTCACGCGAAGAGCAATGAACTTAGGCTGTGGCGAGACGTGATCTCCCGGCTTCGAGAACAAGCTAGTGGAGTAGCAAGAGGAGGAGACCAAGATTAAGAGAACATGGGAAAAAGGAAAGAGGAAGGGAATGTGTGGAACAAACAGGGAAAGAATTGAAGGCAAAGGAGGGCAAGAGAAAGACAATGATAAGAGGAAAAGACAGCGGAACGGGAAGGAAAAGGGAAAGGGGAAGGAAAAGGAAACGAAAAGGGATAGAAGCGAGAGAAGGGAAGAAAGGCAACAAGAAATGAAAGGCAAGCAGCAAGGGGCAGGAAGCAGAAGAGAAGGAAATGAGAAAAGAAAGGGAAAGCAACAATTGAGAAAAGGACACGTCTGAGGAACCTGAAACCGATGTGGGACCAATGTGGAGCAGCACAAACTAGAAAGGGACATAGGCACAGGGAGAGAAGAACAAGCTCCCTTGGAAGCTGGCCATTCGCTCACGCACATCTCCTTGATGAAATTCTTCCTCCGGCTTTGCGAAGCTTTCTGAAGCTGCTGCTCCATCTCTTTTGTCAACCTGAGCGACTTTGCGTTGGTGGCAGCGAAACTTGGCTTGCAGGTTATCAATATGGGGTGTGTCTTTTTGTAGACCTATGAAATGGGTGGATTTCCTTTTGGCTTCCATTTAACCCCCCCAAAAAGAGGTACCTCAAAAAAAGTGACGTCAGCTTCCCGTAGACTCCAAAAGGCGCATTGACCCCGGCCTTGTGGCCACCTTGGGCTTGTCAACCACCGGCGCCGAGTACTTTGGATGGGTTCCTCTCACCATGTAAGACCAGTACACGTCCTGCGCGACGTGGCTCTCACATCGGAGAAAGTGACCACCGTTGAACGCATTCTCAGCGACCACCGAAAGAAAAAGAAGCCCCAACAAAAACGAGCGCCTCGCACGAGACATGGGATGTGCGGCAACGTGACTCGCAAGTGCCAAAACCAACTCCACTGGATCCAACCCATTTGAGACGAATGCCGGCCATTGACTGAGCGCTACTGGGAGCTGCGATACAATTTTTCCCCCAGCCATGTCAGTCTTCACAGACACAGAAGGGGCAAGTGCATCTATCAGCCATCCCTTTGGATGCCTCCGTCTGGATGATGAGCTTGCCCTGCACAGGCTTGCCGTACTCGGTGGGTTTGTAGGTGACAACCTCAGCACAGCATGTTGCACTTCGTGTCCCGCGAGTGCCCAAAGGCTCACAATGGGAACCACTGCTGTCGAACCTGCAAAAAGCTTGTTGCAAATATGCATGTTGCCACATGTCTCCATTTAAGCGCATGTGGGGACAAGAGCAACCAACCAGAAAATCGCGGACCGAATTCGGCTTCCCCTTTCAAAGTTGATCCATCCATTTCAAGGCGCAAAGGTGGTACCACTGGTGCCTGCGGGCTCCAGCACTCCTGAGGTGGGCTGCACGGTGAACTCGTAGGCGGATTCCGCGTCGAAGAAGGCCTCGAACTCCGAGTACACGCTGGTGTGGTTGTTCAGTCGGAAGGCAACCTCGGCAGAAAAGAACAGAAAGCATCCCGCTAATTGATGCATGCGCGACGGGGGAGAAAAAAAAGTCTGGTTTGCGGATGCCTAGACTATCCAGGCAGGTGAGACTCGTTGCAAACAAGTCACACTCGCAGGTTTGTTGAGCGGCGACTGGATGGATATCACGTCATCCACCTACAACGTTTCCAGTTGTATGCGACGGTGTGTGCACTGCAAAAAGATTGATCAAAAATGGGATCATGTTGAACAAGAATAGATGTCCTTGATCTGCATCGAATTGGAAAGTTGAACTCATAGTTTTCGAGACCTCCTTTTGTTTGGTTTCGAAAGCCGAAAATAGCCAAGCATTGGGGTGCTGTCCAATCCAAACGGAAAATGGCACCACAAAAAAACGTTGTTTTGCAGCCTACTAGACATGAAGAGAGCCGAAACAGTGTACATTAAGGAACACTAAAACTCAAAAAACAACAACAACAAAAAAAGCCAACAACAACAACAAAAAAAAAAAGACGTGGGCTTCAGCTCAGCCGTCGAGCTCCTCAAGCTCATCCCCTCGCCTCGGGCTCAGTGGCCTCCAGTTTCAGGTCAAAGCGCCAGCGCCCGCCAGAGGCCCTCGTGAGCACCAGGTTGCCTCAGCACCCGAAAGCTCAGTGAGTGAAACTTCAGGGACATGAAGATTGAAGGGAGTGACGAAACTGACTGACTTGCTCTCTTGATTGGTTGGGTGGTTGATTGGTTGATTGGCTGATTGGTTGATTGGTTGATTGGTGAGGTTCATTGGTTGGTTGGTTGATTGCTTGATTGGTTTCTTGGTTCATTGGTTAATTGGTTAGTTGCCTGGTTGCTTGGTTGATTGGTTGGTTGGTTGATTAGTTGGTCGGCTGGTTGATTGGATGGGGTGATTGGTTGGTTGGCTGGTTAATTGGTTCATGGGTTGATGGGTTGATTGGTTGATTGGTTGACTGGTTGATTGGTTGATTGGCTGATTAGTTGGTTGGTTGATTAGTTGGTTGGCTGGTTGACTAGTTGGGTTGATTGGCTGGTTGGCTGGTTGATTGGTTGAGTTGATTAGTTGGTTGGCTGGTTGATTGGTTGATGGGTTGATGGGTTGATTGGTTGATTGGTTGACTGGTTGATTGGTTGATTGGTTGATTGGTTGACTGGTTGATTGGTTGATTGGTTGATTAGTTGGTTGAGTTGGTTGGCTGGTTGATTGGTTGGGTTGAATTGTTGGTTGGCTGGTTGATTGGTTCATGGGTTGATGGGTTGATTGGTTGATGGGTTGACTGGTTGATTGGTTGATTAGTTGATTAGTTGGTTGGTTGAATAGTTAGTTGGCTGGTTGATTGGTTGGGTTGATTAGTAGGTTGACTCGTTGATTGGTTGATTGGTTCATTGGTTGATGGGTTCATGGGTTGAGTGGTTGCCTGGTTGACTCGTTGATTGGTTGTTTGGTTGGGTTGATTAGTTGGTTGACTGGTTGATTGGTGGATGGTTGATTGATTGATTGGTTCCTTGGTTGCTAGGTTGCTCAGTTGCTTGGTTGCTTGGTGTATTGGTTTATTGGCTAGTTTGATTGCTTGGTTGGCTGGTTGATTGGCTGTTTGGTTGCTTGGTTGACTGGTTGATTGGTTTCTTGGTTGATTGGTTGATTGGCAAGTGCATTTCTTGCTTGATTGCTTGCTTGCTTGGTTGACATACTGCATGCCCCTGGTGGTAAAGCACTGATGCAAAGGACGAAGGTATGAACCAAACACAAGTCTTCGGAGCCCCGGAACGAGGCTACATATCCATCCTGCAAGCCGCGGGGCAAAGCGCCACGAATGGCCGCAGAGGCGAAAAGTTCACCTGCGCGCATGCTCTGAGGCCCAACTAGCGCAAGCTAAAAGAAGCCTGATTTCGGACAACCTTGGGTTTTGGACTGTTGTGAGCTTCTTACGTATGTGTCAAGACACGCATTTTTCTCAGGTTCTCATGCATGTCTTTGGCACCAACAGAGCTTTGCGGCACCCTGCATCGCATCCGCATCGCCCCTCGCCCCCAACACCTTCAAGTGCACTTGGCCATCCTGCTTGCCAGATCTCGCCCTCGACGCCTGGGCCAAAAGGCGCAGTCAAACCTCTGGCTGCTGGGTTGACGGCTTGCAACCAGTGCCAACCATTCTCAATTCGAGTCCAAGCCTATACCAGCTGGCTGACTGATGTGGACATGGCATATCTCAAAACTAGCCACGAGGCCAGAAACTCGGAGGCACTTTTCGAAAAACACGAACACGCAAGGGAACGCCTTTAGAGTCGCATCTTATCATGTGTTTGTTCTTCTCTGGCAAATGGTGCTAACCGGCTTACAAACACGCCCTGCCTGGCTGGAGGCAGTGCGCGCGACCGCTTCGCCATCGAGGCTGATGTCGAAGCACTTGGAGACCTTGGAGGTTTCCGCTCTCGCCCCCCCCCCCCGACACTCGGAGAGGAGCCTGCAATGACACGAATTTCATCTGAGGCTTTAGATTAGTTTGATTGAAGCCTCCGATTGAACGAGTAGTGAGGCAAACCCCTCTGAAAGCCTCTGAGGCATTTGATTAGTTTGCTAACTTCTTGTTTCACATTCAATGATTTGATGAGTTTCCCCTCTCTGAGAGAGCAATGAGACACATCTGGATTCAGATTTCGATGCTCTATTGATGGCATTCCAACCCACGCAACCCAAAAACTCCTGCGAAGCCCAGCCCGCGGCATCCCTCGCCCCGCGTCTCTCCGCGCGCCGAGGGGCCATGGCCTGGTGCTGCTGCGGCACCTCCAGCTGGCAGCTCAGCTGGTCGCCCCGGTCGGTGCTCTCCAGGCCGATGAGCGTCAGGGCGTAGGTGGTCTGCAGCGCCTCCCGCGCCTGGACCTGCAGCACCGAGACAGGTAAGGCGCCCCCTCCGAGTCAAAGGGGGGGGGGGTATACTGGACACTTTATGGTATTGGTTTTTTCGGGTTCATGGTTGCAAAATAGACTCTGGGTGTCCATGGCACGGGGGAGGGGGTGCTGGGCGCTGGCTGGCAAAAGGAGCGAGTGCTCCGAACCAAAAACGAGAAGAGAGTTGGTGCTTTCGACGTGGAGCATTGGGAGGGAAACTAAAGCGCTTGCATGCAGTTCTCCAGCTGTGAAACATGGTCGACCTTTGGAAACTACTCATTGCACTCATCCAAGAAAAACTGGAGCAATGCGCTTCACCACGTGAAGCTGCTTGCCCACAATCTCTCTAACGTTATTTCCCTTTCACCGCCCCGTTCAGCTCCCCTTCTCATTGGCAGACTTGGTAATTTAACTCGGTGTATTTCTGCTCCCCTGCTAAAAGTTTAACTTTTAGTGGTTTAATGGAAAACCCAATAGTTGGCAAAAAGTTAAAGCCCTAACATCCAAGCAACATGCACCAAAGTAAACGTCAGCTGACGTCAAGCGGCCGTGAAGCTGTGCAGCGTGGGGTCCGCCGGCGCCTCCGCCACACCCTGGATGCGGTAGGACCAGGTGAGATTCGGCTTCATGACCTCGGCGTCAAGGAACGGGTCCCAGCGCCGGCTGGAGCTTTCTGTCAAACAAAGGGTGGGCCAGATATTGCTCTTGCTGGCGCGTGCCCATGTCCACCTTTTTTTTAAGTGCCCACGATTTTAATGTTCTTTCAGCAGCGAACAGCAATGGAACACTCGGTGCTGGATTGGCTACTTACGCTCACAGTCATGATTATGCTCTCCCTTCTTGCGAAGGTGCTGATAGTGCTATCTCCGCAGTGTGTTGCGTCATGGTCGGCGGGCAGAAGGAGAAGGGAATCTGCGTTGTCGCCAGCGGCCCAATCTGCACCTCCACTTGGGCCAATGCCATTTCAACTTGCCAAACTGCAGTTTCCAAAGGTTTAAGGGCCCGTTGATTGTCTCGCCCACATTGACCTTTCCTCACCTTGCACAAGGCTCGGCAAATTCATGCCTGCTATGGATGCCGACCCAGCCAGGGGTTCAACTGCAGTATCCCCCAAAAGGAACCCTGCCCTTGACAGCCGTAGGAAGTGTAAAAAGAAGTGCGCACTGTGCAAAGTCGCGCCTTGGCTTTCTTGCTGAGCAGGTTGAAGACGCCCTTCTCGCTCTTGGACTCCAGGACGATGAAGATGGTGATGGTCTCCAAGAAGGGGTTCCTGAGGATAAACCACAAATCAAAGTCAAACGGTGGGTAAAACAAGCTCAACGTCCATCCAACGAAAAAACACACCTTGCCATAAGTCAAGGAACAAACACTACGCAGAGGCATGTGCCAAGCCTTCAAGTGATACTGTTGCAAGCCTGCAAGGGCCCTAAATCTATGCAGGCTCTATGCAGGCCGATGCACAGCAGGAAATTGATCAGCTCCAGTGGCGCCCATGCACGCACGCAAACACACGCGTGAGACTCATTCAAGAGCGCACACGCAAGGAGGCAGAAAGCCAATAACACGCAACTTCATCCCAAACCCTAAATGTCCCCTACAGGTGAAAGTTGAACAACCTACTGTGGATCAAGGAGGCAGCAAGCCACAAAACACAACTTCATCCCAAACCCTAAATGTCCCCTAAATCTGCAGTTTAACCGGCACCTTCCAACCGCATCCGTGCCATCCGCGCTATCCGCGCTATCCGTGCCATACCAGTACCGGGGCGCTTAAACTGGATCGTGGAGGACACGGTGCGGTTCACCTGCGCCGCCACCGTGACGCTGCGCGACTCCAGCGGTGGCAGGCCCAAGCCCTGCGCCTGGCAAGGGCGGAGAGTCGCGTTACCTATGCAAAGGGTACGTCAAGGTAAGTGCTCAATAAGCCGGGTGAAACGACACTGAACAGAGACTTGTCACCATGGCTTTTGTGGGTTAGACCCAGGCCGATCGAGGTAGGGTTCGTCAAGTAAGTGGTGAGAGTAAGCCTGGACTTTTATCCCATTGAAGGGAGACTTATATCAACTTTGTTCCATGGTAAGAGAGGCTTCCTAACCACTTTCTAAGTACCCGATCGCTCCTTTAAGTACGGTGTTCTTGTCATGCCAAAGCCAAAAGGGTAATATGGGTGTGGTAACATTCAGTGAGAAGCTCAATGTCTTAACTCCCAGGCTCACGTGGGAATGTTGGTTTGCTCAAACTGCTCCGATACATTTTCAGGTCTGACCTTAGGTCGTGAGGATTGTGCGCTGTGGTGCGAGACTAAGATCTTGTCCGGCCAAATTGCCAGGCTGGTGTTCCAATTTGCGACAGCTGGGTGCTCTGCTGCTTGACAGGGTGGCAGCACATGCTGCACCTTTGCCAATTCACCAAACGCCGTGCGAGTGCCCTTGCTCAGATCTCTGTTCGAATGCCTCATAGCCATGTGTTTTTCTTTTCTTTGTGGTTTTCCGTTGCGAGGAAGACTAGAAACAATGAATTTCTCCGGAATCCTTCACCGGCAAAATCTTCTCAGCCATCGGAGCCAGCGCCTTGTAGACCCACTGTCCAACCAGCGGATGCTCGAAAACAATCTGCGCCTCCTCGTTCACGCCTCAGGTCACTTTGAGTTGGCATCCGGCAACTCCTTCGCAAATCATATATCCTATTCCTTCCAATGCACGCCAACAAGGGCCTCTGCCTGGCGCTACTCCTTCCAAGTGTCCCAGTCCATGACAAAATGACAAGCCGGTCAAAGGACAAACCACACGTGCTGACAAGGGCCTCCTGGTGCAGCACAGCCCTAGGCAGCATAAGTGAACCCCCCCCCCACTGCGCTAACTGCCATGGCACCCAACGAGGATGGGCTGTACTCGATGGTGATGTCAGCGGACTCCAATGGCGGCAGCACCACTCGGCTGTTCAAAACCTCTCGAAGCCGCCAGCTGAGCCGAAAAATGAGAGATCAATAAGTGGAATTCCGTTGGGTTCCCTTGAAAACCAAGATAAACAGTACCTTCACAAAACCAGCCACAAACCGGACCTCCCAGTTGCTTGCCTCATGCCTAGACTGCATTGCTCAGACCCTCGACTCGGCACACCTTGAAGTTGATCTTGTTGGTGGAGCGATGCTTTAGGACCTCAAAGCAGCTGGAGCCGGTGATTTGGCCATGGATCAAAAGCCCCGTGCCCCCGGTGAGCATCCCAATCCCCAAAATGGGCTCTAAACTGGGCGGTGCACCTACCGACCAAAATGGGATCCGATTGGTTTGGCTTTGGGCCCTTTGGGCCCAAAGGTCCTTGGCCCGTCTGAGAAGCCCGCCACCTCCTGACCCGTAGGGTTGTCCAAGTGAACGGTTGTTTGCGCGGTCCTGCGACATGGATCAACATCAGCTGCCTTCAACACGCCAACATTCCCCTCCCGCCAATCAACATGAACATGGAAGGTCCTGAAAGACATTCTTTCTTTTGAAGGGACCCGCGAACGTTAGGTTGGTGCGAGGGTCTGCCAGAAAGTTGCCCAAGCTCCAGCCACAAACCTCGCTACGTCCTGCCAAGCTCACACTGCAGGCCCGGGATCTCTTCTGCGGGCGCTGCTTCGGCCATCAGCGTGAGATCGTACCAGAACTCGCCTGAGTTCGATGCGAGGAGTGGGGAAGGAAACGCTTCCTTTCGCATTGGCTATTTGTTTGGTATCAACCGGCAACGCCCTCTTTCGCAGGGGAGGTTCTTTTTTTAGAATACAAACCGGCATGCCGGCTGGGGGTTGTATAACCAACCCTTTCGCAAACTCTCCACTTGCACCAGAGAAGTCGGCCATGCGCCTACAATCTCGTTGAAGAACACGGCGGTCCCCTTGGTCCTCGCCGGCAGCAGCGGGCTGAACACCTCGGCTTCTGGTCCTCTGACTTCGACTGGGCTGTGTGGCTCGCTTCATGGGTACCGTCTACGGCACTCTCAACTGCAGCTAGATACGCATCTCCCATCTTAGATTGCACGAAAAGCATGGGTCAAGCAAGTCTTGCTCACCCGCCGGGTTTCTGGCCAGTTCATACGTGGCGGTCTCTTTCGGAGCCAGGACAAACTCTGCCTGCCAAGGCGAGTCGAGAGCAAGGTAGGCTTGCGCAAACCATCACGTGCTCAACAGCCATCAAATCCTTTAAGCCGCCCTGTGGAAATCTAGACATGTCCGCTTGGCTGTCTCCTATCTGTCTGTATCCACCCACAAAGCTTCTACATGCCAATGATGGCATCATGATTCACTGCACATGCTGACAACATCAGCCATCGCGACATCCATGACATCACGTTGATTTGTGTTTGCGAGTGTCGAAGCGACGCTTCGACCTTTCAACGATACACTCATCAAGGGAAGTGAACAGAGAAGAGCGGAGACCCTTGGACGGCAACCTTTTCCCAAGTGATGCCGTTTAGGGGGTGTTTCTTTTGGGGGGGCACATTTTGGGGCTTGGAACACCACCCATTCAGGCCGGTCTGGCTGGTCCCCTGTTTAGAGACATGGACCTGGGGCGCCGACCGATGCGACTGCGCAGCCAAAAAACGAAGGGGAGCCCGAGGCCCCCGTGCGAGCGATCGAGGCAAAGCCCACCTCCCCCAGCAGGCCGTCGCCCGTGAGGGCCACCTCAAAGACCACGACATCGTCCAGGGGATTCACCAGCTGGATGTCCACCGCCACCGCCTCGGCAGCTTCTCATCGCAAAGCCCCGATCCGAGTGAGTCCCCCGGGCGCCCTTCCCAAGGAGAAATAAAAAAACAAAACGGCACCCCAAACGACACAGCACAGCTCGAAATCCCCAGTTTCCCATTTGCAAACAGTCATCTTGATCCGGGCTCCGTCGTCCAAAGGAAAGTCACGGAGAAGGAGTTCCACAAAGGAACAAGTGCTCACGAATGTCAACACAATCACAACCACTTGCAACAAGCTGGCAAGACGCCCTTGAGTCAGTTTTCCAGCCGGCCTGAGCCCGTGCTGAGCTCCTTTGCGATTTCTCCACGTCCCCCCACTCCTGGTGGGTGCTCCCCACCCCACCCACAGCCTGGCGCACCACGCAGGTCAGAGTAAGGTGCTGCTGCGGCTTGGGTGGCAGCGTCATGAGTTCCACCTCGGCAATTTTTGTTGCCGCTTCGCGCACGCTTCCTTTGGCGTGCAACCCCATTTTTAGATTGGTTTCAAAGAAAAAGCATTTCCACCCCCTTCCTAGGGATTCGGAAACCATCATTTTTACTTTTACTTTTTCGGGCGGAGAGGGGGGCCACAGACCCATTTGCACTCCTTCCTCCGCCTGCCTCCAGCCTCCAGGAGCCTCACAAAAAACATCTTGGGATGGCCAAGTTACCGTGTACCAAGTGAAGTGCCCCGTATGGGTGTCGCGGAAGATGATGCAGCCTCTCAATCGAGTCAACCGCCAAGCTGCAAGCTTCCGAGTGACGAAACAGCTTTCCAGCCGGGTTTTGCCCATAGACGGCGCCCACCAATTTGCTTCAAAGACATGAACATGTCAACCCCGAATCGGAATCGCAACAAAAAAAGGCAACAGCGAGCCGGTGACCTTCCAGCAAAAAGGTCTCTGCTGAACTCAAGACCAGGCCCTTGCTGTAAAGCATCCCCGGCCTGTGACGTTGCCTGCCTGTAAGGGTTGGAAGACCAGCTCGTACTCACCCGTCCCGCGGCCATCCACCTGACAAAAAGAGGAGGGCAAGCATTTCTATCTGCCAAGCGCCACCAGATTGGGGAACAAGGACAAATGTCTGTAGCACAAGCCATATTTGACAAGCACCCATGTCACGGACAATGTTACTTGCTGCCCCATTTGTCTCTGAGACAATAGAGGGGACAGGGCCCACCGGCCCCCGTGTCCTCTCCAGATGAACAACAGACTACCAGTGACACTGTGGATGGACGAAATCCATCTCGCACACTTTGAAACCATGGTCGAAAGCCCTATTTCTTGGTCCCTACAGGTCGATTCGAGTTCCATGGTTTCTTAGGTGGTGCGAAATGGATCACAACTTGCGCGGCCTGGATTGAGGAAGGCCCGGAGATGTGGACCAAATCACTCTCCACCTGACGCAAAAGCACCGGAAGCTCTCAGGACTCAGATGGCTGTAAGTGATGAATTAAGGCTGAAAAACAATTGTATTAGGCTTTACTATAATCACAAGTAAACCAAGTAGTAGAACCAGCTACTAAAATGGCAATAGGGATCTTGGCCACTCAAGTGCCAACTTGGAAACACTGATGTTGGCCTCAAAGGATGCCGTGAGGTTCGAGTGGTTCTTCACCTGGCAAAGTATGCGTGGTGAACAGCGCCAAATGAGCACACCATTGACCCAGGGATGGGAAAGTGATAGGGAAGGCCCCTTGAGCTTCGCGATTCGACCAAGACTCTTGCGACTCAAAGCACCTCCCAATGCAGGGCTCATTAATTTCATGGTTTCCGTGTTGTATCAAATCCAGAACATGGGGTTGTTTCCCTTTACCTAGCAATTTGGGGGGGGGGTGACTTTGACCATGGCAAAATCATGGGGCCAGCGATGTGCAGTCTGCACCCAACCTGGAAGACATGTGAGGTCTTCTCCCGAGCCTCACACCTGGCGCGAAACTGTAAGCGGTGTGGGAGTTGAAGAAACTGGCGGATTGAGGAAACCACGATCCGTTTCCGGGAGCAGGAAACTGCCAACGCCTTAGGCTTTTCCAAAAATTGTCTTGTCTCAGAATGGACCCACAAAAATCAGGTTTCCTCGTGCCTTCCCTTTGAGACAACCTTGAAATACCCTCAAAAGAAAGACAAACCCTAAACAAACAGCAATGGCGCACTTCACCACCACGTGCTCTTCCGCCAAGGGCTCTTCAGCAACACCGTGGAGGTCGTACCTGGCGAGCGAGAAACGCAAAACCTCGAGGTTTGCTTGCTAGCTGGCGCGCCAAAATCAAGAGCACCAGGTTGGCCCCCAAGGTATTGAGAAGCAGCAAATGCCCAAGCTTGAGTTTGCAACCTACATCTGATTCCGGCTCCCACTCATGTCTGACCCCGGCTCACTCGTAGGTCTCGTTGGTACCCACGTTGTACAGCACCAGCTGGGCCTGGAAAGTTGATGAAGTAAAGTAAAGCAAACATCATCTGCGGGTGATGGCTTGCTTTGGTCAATCCACAAACAGTACAGGGAATGGGCAACAACTTCTCACACCATCTTCATGTTTGGGTTCTCCGCTCTTGCGTGCTTGGCGCCACAGTTGCAGCTCATTGCAGCGCGGGGCTTGCAGCAATTAAAAAAAAAGCTCTCGCCGGGGGGGCAAATTGTACTGATCATCAAGTAAACCCCCTGATGTTCACTGGAAGAGGCTCTTCAAGTATTCCCGGGCCATGAGCAGGGCAAAGCACCACACACAGTGCAAGTTTGCTGTCTTCGTTGGGATGACCCTTCGCTTGAGGTACGTCCTTCTGCCACAGATGAACTTGAAGCCCATGGCCGTGATCTTAAGGCGTGATAACACAAGCGCATAAGTCAATGTTGCGGATGGGGCAATAAGTTGGCCAACCAAACTGGGCTGACATGCCGATTTCTCCGATGCCAGCCATGCAATCGGTAGATAAAAATACATCATCCTCCCGAGCGCTTCCCAGATCCGCCTAAATGGATCCGCCCAGATCCGGATCCGCCCAAATGGATCGATCCCCCGGTCCTTGCAGTCGCAGACCCACTCCGGCTTGAAGGTCAGCGGATAGGTCGTCACTGTGGCCTGGCCCGTTGCCTCGGAAAGAGAGAGGCAACGATGCGGACGGCAGAGGGTCGGCTTTGCGGGCCTCGGGGGCCAATGGCGGGGCTTGAGCCAACGTAGGGGGGATCAAAAGGTCCATAAAACATGGGATTGGTTGGAAAACCACGGGGAAAAACAAAATTCGGAGTGATGCAAAGCAAGCTTGGATTGCTTCGAGTTCCGCGTGCTTCGTTCCGAAAACCAGAATGCAGCAACTGGGAGTGCCCCCATGCCTTTCAGCTTCACATTGACAGAACCGGCCACGGGAGTTGCTCAGACCCCAGCACCCTTCTTCTTGGCGATAAACTCCCGGGGCCCATCGAACTCATGCCCAATCTGGGAGAAGGTCGGCTTGATTGCCTGGGCGAGGGCAACTGCAAAGCTCATGCTACTCTTGATACCTATGACATGGCAAATGCGATTCTAAAGTATGCAAAAAGCTGAGCTCGGCTACCTCATGGCAATGAGTGTTGAGTCTTAAGGGTTCAATAACTCCCCTGGAAGGAATGTGATGCAAGGCGCTTGAAAAGCTCGCACACTTTGAGATATTGTGGGTGAAAACACACAGAACTGACGCATACACAAGCCAAGCAAGATTGTGAAATCTGTGACAACAGCTTTCTTGAGGCAAGTAAAAATCTTGAAATCCGACTGAAGTGAAGGAAGATTAGCGTAAAGACATGCGCAAATACGGCCAAGAATCAGGAGAGAAATGCAAGGACGCCGGGGGTGTCCTCTAAGTAAAAATATGTTCACCCGATTCAGTTGCCGCCCCTCAATCAAGGTTCAATCAGGCATCGTGGGAGGTTCAGTACTCTACAGGAAAAGAAGCCAAAGCTTAGAAACGCCTCTAGCACAGCTAGGGCAGCTTTTGCGATCAGGCTTGCATTAATGAAGGAATCATCCAATTCCTGTGCCCTACAACATCTTCAAGATGGCTTTTACAAAATCTTCCAATCGTGCATACTGAACAACGGGACGCAAAGAGAAAATTGCGTGACGAGCCGGATAGGGGAAGAAGCCATGCATATCTGATGCCCAATCAAGACGTCATTGGTGTGCAAGGCCAAGTCACCCATTCTCTGTCGGTTGGGTTGACAATAGGAATCTCCTGGAGGCAAGGCGAGTCAAGTCTTCTGCCAATGCTCAAATTGGAGGCATGTGATGTTGCGCCAATCAAAAGGAGCTTCTTGTCTACGTAGCTGCCCGAAATCTACGCAAAGACAAGCCCGTCCTGTGTGATGGCTTTCCTTAGGTCTCGCATTTCAGCTACGGTTGTCTCTGCAGCAGGAATCAAGTTCAGCATGCTCCATCAGTCTCCCGAGCGCGCTCGCTGCGCTGAACCCACGTCAATTGCAGCACAGTTGCCTCGCTTGTGTGGTAAACGTCAGCGAGCAGTGGGTGTTGGGCGCGGTTCCAGTGCCTCAAAAGTGGCTCTCTGGCTCCATGCTACAAGAACGCTGCATCGTTCCATTCTGACAAGCCGTGAACACTTGCGAAAATCTGCAGCAGGTACGATGCATGCATGTCCCCAAGGTCTTTCACCTGTCAGATAAAGAAGTTCTGGCCTTCAAACTGGTAGATGCGGATGTCGACATCAGACGTGAGGGTCACAGTGCAAGGATAGACACCAGGCTCCTGCAACAACTAGCGCTTCGCAAACTATGACCGTCATCACCCAACATACCTGTGTACTGCTGACACCGCACGGTCGTTGAAAGTCGGAACGTCCAAATCAATTTCTGAAAACTCAACAACTGGGATTGGAGAGGTCATGTCGTGTGCGGTCATTGCGCGGCGGGGCTGGTTCATTGGCCACTGTCAATATCACTCTCAAGCTTCCGTTCACAAAGCAACGCAACGGTTTCTGGTCAGAAACCCTGGGACAAAAAACGCTGCCTTCGAATTAACAGACATCACCATCCCGCATGTCCGCTTTGCTGCTTCACACATCCTTCGGCCAGAACTCCACAACCAGCTTGGCCACCTCGAGTCAGCTCTGCGCTCGCTCAAAACACAGGACAATATCATCAAAAAATATCCCGGCAAGCGACCCCAAACAGTTGTCAAAAAGTGAGACAGGAACCCACGCAAGTGATATGAAAGTTGCCGAACCAGATGCGCACGTGGTCTCCAAAAAAAGGTCTTGCACATGCTCTGAGGTTCTCTGTCAGGTTCTACAAGACCTCTTGCAAGAGTGTCTTTGCAGGTCCTGTCTTCAGACGTCTGCATTTGCGCCGCGCCACAGCCAGAGAGACGCGACCCACCCCCCAAGCCCCGCAGAGGGTTCACTTGCGATGTTCAAAATTCACACGATCCGCCCCGCCCAAAGTCCGCAGAGGGTTCACTTCCAATCCTCAAAACGTGCCCTTTTCTGCAACGACGGCGACTCAAACCACTTAAAGTCCGGAGAGGGTTGATTTCGATACAAGTTCGCGCCGCGCCACAGCGAGAGCGATCCAACACACGCCAACCAACCGGCTTCGCAATTTGCACGGCACCCTGAAAAGACGCTAAATTCGTCCACACGCTTTGTGTGAGCCTGCACAGTCGAATCTCACAAGGATGTTTTGGTGCGAGCCTGCACAGTCGAAAAGCGCCGCCCAAAATGAGCACCCAGATATACCCCGGCCCTTTACCCTTACCGTAGGAACCCCTTAGCTATAGACACACTGTTTGGGGAACAAAAGCAAACAAGATAGACTTGACTGATGACAACGTGCTGTGAATGGTCGAAATCCTGCACCAAATTGAAACCACCACGGTCGAGCCCATGGTTGGCTGGTATCTGAAATCATTGTTGGGGCTTCTTAGGTGCTGCGAACTGGATTTTGCCCACGGTGTCGTCACTGATCTCGCGAGGAAAGTGCGCAGCGCCCGCCTGAGAAGCCACTGGACTTTGTATGGAAGGGCGGCGGTCGGCCTGGCGAGGGCACGAGGAAAAAAAAAAAACGACTAACAATAAGACAGGCCGGAAAGGTTCGATCAACAAAAATGCGGCAGTCCTGACTGTGGGTCAAGACTAGGGTTGCCCTGGTACATGGAACCAAGGACTAAACCTGCGTGTAACTTTGACCCATACCCGTGGAGATGCTGAAAAGCAACTCAAGCCTCGCCTTGTCTAAGCCAATAGTTCCGCTGCGATTGGCTCCCTTGCCATCGCCCTTGCCCTTAGCTCATCTGGGCTCGTCTTCTTTCGAGGCTGCCGCTTTGGGGGTTGGCTTAAAAGGAAGCCAAGAGGACGAGACAAAGCCATCTGTGGGACTTTGGGCAGGGTTCTTGTTTTGCAGCAAGGATCATGCAAAAAAAAAGAACATTATCCCGCCTATATTGAGACAAAGCCATCTTTGGGTGGTTTCTCTTTTTTTGCAGCGCGGATCACACGAAAATCGCCGGTCCGAAGGCATCGACCTGGGCCCCGGCTTCCCGGTTCACCATCTGGCCATTGTGGACCACAACCTGGCAGCTGAGTGGATGAGCGGGGCACTCCGGTCATCCACGAAGGGCTCCAGCTTAATGGGAACCCCGGATCAACAAACCCTCCGTTTCCGTTTTTGGGGGAGTCCTTGGTATAGTAGGGATTCATCACGAATTCCCCCCTATCAATGGGATGGGCTTATTAATCTTGGGGCAGCTTATGTTTGTGTGTGCGTGGTGGTGTGGTGGTTGGGCGAGTCTTTGCTGTCCTTGGCGCCCCCTCCGCCAAACTTCAGCAAGCCTTTCCATGCCACAAGATCCGCAGAGCTGGTTCGCGCCTGTTTGGGCGCTGAGTAGTATGGCGAGGACACTTTCACATCCTTGGGTGTCAGGCTTGGAGAGTGCATTTGCTTTCGCAGCCCAAAAAAAAGTCGCGATGGCAAGTGTCTTTATGTCCATGATGACTTTTGAACCTAGCCTGTTGGCGCGATTGAAGCACACTGTCTCTATTTGTTCCCCTCTCACTCGGAATTACATGATTAACATGTTGACAGAGCCAAAACAACCAGTGCCCTTCATCCAAGGGTCATAGACAATGTAGTCCGGCGGCAAAGGTCGAGGCCCCGCATGGTTCTCCAGCCAAGTGCGGGCTCGCTCCACCTGGCAACAAGACAAAGTTTCTCTGAGATCAATTACACCCCACACCCTCCAGTCAGTCAACTGCTTGTGGCAAACACTTGGCCAACCTTTCGCTGTTCTCCTCTGCGTTTGGTTCATGGGGCTCTGCGTTTGGTTCATGGAGCTCTTGCAAGTGGCGACTAAGCGTGTCCCCTCCAACACCTAACTCATTGCCAACCAAGCCAGGCAATGCAGCCTAAATCCCGGCATATGTATGTTTTGGATCGAGTGTCAGAAAATGTACTGAACGAATGCAATGTCAGCCGATGCGAAACACCCGATATGGAGCAAAGGGCCTGGACAAGGGATACTTGCAAAGCAGGAAAAACACAAGACTTTGCAGTGTGTCACAGCCTTGATACGATTCTGCCTCTTGACAGAGGCCATGCTTGCATAGTTGAACGGAACAACAACGACGTTGCCAGTAGTCCGGCTACCTGTAGCCGGTACGCATCACATGTAAAATGGAAATCATTTGCCATACAATGTTCCCACGTGCTCTGAATTCAGCTCAAGAAGCATGCAGCTGTGCGTTTCCAGAGCAACCAAGGTGTTGACAAACTCGAGCTATGAAGCTACAAAAGCCGTCAAGAAAAACTGAAGGCGCCTTCAAGATTCAAGAGAGTGCGGTTTCACCTGCTTGCTGGGCAATATTCATCACGACCCACCTGCATGTTGCGCAGGGGGAGAATGATGTCCTGGAAGCTGAGTTGTTGCCGCAAATTCAACATTCGACTGAACATGCTGTTCGATAAGGATCTCTGTCAGCACTTTCGTTGGCAAAAACTGGCACTTAGGCAACCCAAAATTTATGTTTGCATTTGTAGTTGATATAATAATTTGCTATACTATATATATATATATATATATGTATATATATTAAAGCAAAATCTGACCCACTTCAGTGCGCCCGCGGTGAAGCGCTAAAGGCTCCTTGGTGCCAGACGCTTCTGCCTTCACCTGCATCTTGTAGGTCTCGAGTGGCAAAGGAGGAGAAGACGTGCCGAAGAGCTCATAGTAATACTCTCCTGCCTGGCCACCCACGAGACGCAAAAAAAAATACGACTCTATCTTTGCCCACAGCCTTTGAATCGAAGACCCCCAGAAGCGCCGTGAAGTGCGCAGGTGCCTGACCAGGCTGTCTCTAACATGTCCATCTCAGTTTGCAGTTCAAGGCCACCAGCCTTCAGAAATAAAACAAATCCTCGCCTCGAAGGGCAAGAAGGACACCGTGATCTTGCCAGTTCCGCCAGCCTTCACCCGGCACCTTGTAACACCTGCAAACCAGCAGTCGTGTTGACGCGCCCTGCTAAACAGGTGTGCATACCCAACACGAACGTGGAGGTAGAATATCATCCCAACTAGCAGAGGCAGCAAAAAGCAGCCTAAGGCAAAAAGCACAGGCGCAAATAATCAGAAATAGCTCGGTGCAGCCAGGCATCTCAAGTGGAAAGCCTCCATACCTTCACATCTCCTGGATATCACCTTGCTTGCACAGGCAGGTTTCAGAAAACCGTGACTTGTACATCCCGGCAAACCTATGTCTGTGTCTCATCCAAAGGCCGGCCAAGCCGCCCCAGGCACAACTGCTAGCAAAAGCTAAGGCAGCTGCTGGATTCTTTTCTGCATCACAGCATGTACTTTCGCGAAGCGCGACAGAAAACTCTGCCTCCTGTCAGCACATTGCAGAGGGAAACTAAAAATTGGATGACAGTTTTTGGGGGTGTCTTTTTTGTGGGTGCCCGCTGTTGATTGTTTTTAAGAAGAACTCAAAGGAAAATCACATGTGTGTTTAATTTCCGGGCAGGTCTCGTAGAAAAAGACACACCCTTTTCAATGTCTGGCTGAGGAAATGCAAATGGTTCGCCCACGAGACCGAGAAAGGTGCCTCGGCGAAGGGGTTTTCCAAGTCCACATCCACCTAAAGCCGCTCCAGTCGCTTGAGTCCGTTCCAGCAGCCATTGAGAATGTTGCCCTTCATCAGTGTCAAAAAATAGGGCGCCCGACAATGGGTGGTGTCCTTCTGGTTTCCCTTTAAACCCACCCTGACCCAGACAGTAAAGAAAGAACTGTGAGATGCCAGGTAACGAAAAAAAACTCAAAGGTGCAAACAAGACATGGCTTGGTCTCGAAAAGGGGAACCTCCCAAAATGGCGACAAACTTCAAACTTCCTTTTGCCTCCCTTAAAAACCACCCCAAAAATATTGGGGCAGCCTTAAGAAGAGAGAAAAACGAGCCGTCCAAACCAGCCATTTGGCCATGGGTCAAAACCCAACTCGTACAGTGAACATCCCAATCCAACCTTTAAAATAGGTTAGCTACACTGGGTGGTGAATTCACCCAATCCAACCCAAATGGGATCAACCACAACGATTTTGACCCATGGCCGTCTCTCACCACCCGCATCCCTCGGATCCTCAGGCGCCCGGCTGTGCCCACCTCGTAGAGCACCGCAGAGACGTTGATGGTCCTCCGAGGCTTGCGCCCGGTGCAACGGCTCCTGGAGCTGCGAGAGAGCGAGCGACCCATGCGAAAAAAACGAGGAAAAACGAGGAAAAACGAAGCAGGAAAAGAAAAAAGACGGGGAGGAGCCAAGCAAAAGCCCACCGGCATGAGAATGGTCGGAAAGCCCCAGGCCCCAAACTAATGGAAAGAACTACAACAAGGCCGCAGCGATGTGTGCGCGTGGTTGGGACTGGCCCTGACTCACCTTCACCGACCCTGTGATTGTGGCTCACGGGACCAAGCGAATTCGAGTCTGAACGCAGAAGAGACCAATAGGATTCCTCCAATTCTAGCACGATCCTCTTGTTTCCTCTCAGCCAGCGAAATCGCGAGCGGGCCTCAGCTTGAAGACCATGGCAGCAGCATTCACGTTGCCCTCTCTTCTGGATGTGAACATGATCTTGTCCTCCACGAGCCTAAAAAAACACTCAGGGCGCCTCTGGAAACTGGTGCTCGAATCTGGAACATCCTGGGATTTCTGCCATCGGCAGAACTCCGGGCCAAAAAAGCAGCTGCCCAAAAGCAAACTCCCTCTCACCAAATCACAGGGAACCTGACTTTCAGGTCCCGGTCCCTTTAAAAGAACACCCCCCCAAACGTCGAACGGTTCCATGTGAATTGGTGGGAGACCGCAAGCATCTCAAAGTCCAACTCACTCGCCTGGAGAAATGGCTGTGGAACTCCACTGGGAAAGTCACAGTTTGCCTGCATGGCAAGCGAGACTCAACAGCCGATTGGCCAAAGGGAATGGGTCAAAATTAAACCACCAGGCCGCAGGTTGAGTCCATGCTTCCATTTACCAGGGGCAACCCATTTTGGGGTTGCCCTATGATTGACCGACACCCAACTGGCCACTGCATGGAATGTTTGTCCGAGCCCAAGATCATGCTTGGAATGATTCAGCCTTGCGACACATGTGTATTCTTGGGCTACCTTTGCCACAGGCATGATTGCTCGTCCAAATGCTTTGTCCTCCATCCATCCATCCATCCAACCATCCATCCATCCATCCATCCATCCAACCATCCATCCATCCATCCATCCATCCATCCAACCATCCATCCATCCATCCAACCATCCGTCCATCCAACCATCCATCCATCCAACCATCCATCCATCCATCCAACCATCCATCCAACCATCCATCCAACCATCCAACCATCCATCCATCCATCCAACCTATCCGTCCATCCATCCATCCAACCATCCAACCATCCATCCATCCATCCAGCCAGCCACCCAGCCACCCAGCCACCCAGCCATCCAGCCATCCAGCCATTCATGGCTTCCACTCGATGCTCCGCGGCTCCGCCTCGGCTCCAACTTCACCTGATCTTCCTTGATGGCAAACTCGTTGCTGCCCCCGACCATCTGCACGAAGTAGGTGATCGCCTCCCAAGGAAGTTGTCTCTCTGTGGATTCCGCTGCTGTCCAAAAGCCCAGTGTTCAACAAAACGGTCTGCGCGTCAGAGCCATTGCTCCCGCCTTCTTGGAAGGGTTCGTGAGCTCGATATTCTTCGTCATATTGACCTGGGTCAGCAATGGCCCGCTGGAGAAAGGCAAGCAGAGAAAAAATGCAAGCTAAAGCCTTTGCCAACGGCAGCCAGCAGAAATTTACGAGCACCGACGCTGCATGTCCACACACTACACTCTATCAAAGCATGCAATCATCTATGACGAGGAATAGAAGGCAGGGGCAAATCACATTGGACTATGGCAGCCTGTGTACGTTGTAGCTGTGCTCATCGTGCTCCCTGAAGTGGACACTGAGCACTGTGACACTGTGGGTGGAGCGGAGCATGACCCTCAAGAATAGAAATATAACATGTCACGTTCTAAAATGTCACCTGCGCGCGTCAAAATCAGGGACCCTTCCTTGTAAGAGCAGAGTCAAAAGGAATCAACATGAAACCCACGATTTTGAAGAAAATGCCTTAGCTATGACATATTTCCCACAAGTAACTGCCTCAAGCTTGACTCAAGCCTTAAAAGACAACAAATAGTTGACATTGCTGCAGGCAGACTGCCCCAGGGATGTGTCCGTCGGGTGGGCCCAGCACAACCGGCCCCAAGTTTCAGAGCCTGTTTTGACGGAGAACAGTCGTCACCCGGAACATCAGACACATCCGAGGCGTTCCCAAATTCTCTGGGGAGGTTCCGTGACAAGTCGGGCTGCGTATTGTCTCACGCCTTCAAGCAAAGACACACCCAGCATTGTGGAGAAAACGATGGTGGTCTTGGGCACGTAGTGCGGCAGGTTCTGAAAGAGGAACATCACAAAGAGGAGCATGTCCTTCACGCAGGTAAACGACTGCTTGCTTGGAAGATGCTAGGTAACATGTCAATTTGCCCTGTGATCTTTAGTTCGCGCACATGCTTTGGCTGAAAACCTTTAAGATCGAGCGGGCATATCAACTTCTACGTGCTGGGAGACGCTTCTCTCCAGCCGCGACTGTCGAAAGCCGCCAGTCGCTGGAGAGGTTTATACCCCATTGACAGCTTGAAGCACGATCCGGAAGGGTCACAGAGAGAAAGTCGCCAAGCATGGCAATTTTTGGCCTGACGAAGGTTGCGGCACAGGAAGCTCCAAACATGCAGCATCAGCCTTGTTTGGTTATTGTGCTGCCATTGCTGGGTTCACGATATGAAATAAGTCATTCAAATTGTTCAATCGTGCGCTTAATCTCTGCGCAAATGAAACTTTGAAGGCTCACAGAAGCTATGCCATCAATCTGCGGCCAGCATCGTGGAGCGAAATCAGCTGGCCCAGGACTGGTCAAGTCTGATCCCTGCTTTTGTTGCGCTTGCACCTGGCAGCTCACCCCCACACTGTTGCAACTTCTTGCCCAGCTCCTTTCTGGGGTGCTGTCATATTTGCTGTCGTTTCCAGGCTGAGGATTTCCCAAAACTTCGACCGCCGAAAAAAAATCCGGCCTTGGTGGTTGTAGGGGAACGCCAGAAGGAGAACCACCATTTTAGTGGGTCCCCCTCTAGAAGACACCCACATACCCAACCCAGCTGGTTTTTGCCATTCCTTTGGGGGTAGACTGCAGCACCTAAGCACCAGAAGTCAGAGTCATGCAGTCGCGCAGGTGCCGTGCAGCCGGGAGCGCAAAGAGGCTGAAGGCAGAAGCGAGATCTTCTCCGGTTTTACCATGCTAGACATTTCGTCCAATGTCCAAGCCAACGAAAGGCAGATTTGACACGTGGCAACTGGCGGATTCTTTGGAGTGCTCCTGTAGTGTGCATCTTTGCGCGTCTTTGCTCCGTTCTTTTGCAGGCATCGCTTACGGGCCCCTTTTCTGCTGGCTTTAAAGGAGAACCACTGGGCAAAAAAGCACCATTTTGTAGGCCCGAAACTTGTGCAACCCATCCGGGAAAAAAATGCGGGCTCCAAGCCGCGAGCCACGCGTCGCCGAGTACCAAACGGCCACCGGTCGGTCCTTCGCCTGCGGAGAGGCGATGTCCGAGACCGTGATGGGGAACTGGAGCCCGATCTCCGACAAGGCGGCGATGATGTGCATGGCCTGGGGGCGGAATCCCCAACATGGAATCCCCAAAAAATGGCGTGGCACCTTGGTATGTTTACAAACCAAGACCACCCCTTCTGGTCATTTCAGCTTTGGGGGAAGACGTTGGGGCGTCCTTTTTTTAGGAATCGGAGCTCCCAAAAGGAATTCGAGTTGCCTGTTGCTATCCAAACACCAGCCAAAAGGGGGTTCCCCCACAAAAGACAGACGCATTGGACCGCACAAGTGGAAAGCTCATTTCAAGCCTTCGCATTTGTCTGTGCAGTGCTGAAAGAGCATCTACAACTTACAACAAAAGTTATATTGACCTATGAGGCAACCACTGCAACGTGCTGGAATCTGATCACAGTGCTCATTCATGCTCGTGGTTCTCCTGCATGGCAAAATGGCCCTCGAACATTTGGCGCTTCACTATACATTCGACTGATGTGTTTTCGTGTTCGGTGCTTTCTCTTTTGACTCACTTGTACTTGTAGCACGTCGATGCTGCCAGGGCACGTTTTCCTCATGATGATCCAAGCTTGTGCATTGAGGGCGCATGTTCTGCACAGCCTGCGAGCAGTCCCCGAAACTCTTCTAGCACTTCAACGTCCTATGCCGAAAGTCATTGCGTCTCTTGAACATATTTGCCGGCAGTGAGCCGTGCAGAGCCGAACGGATCTGAACTCATGCAAGCGATTGCTTGCCTGGCAGTGTGGCACGTGCGACTGGATGACCACGGCCAAGACAATTGAATCTTCAAGGTCCGAGTCAAAGCAGCTGACCTCAGCTGGGGCAAACAACGAGTAGTGTACATTCGGAAGTATGAGTTTATGTAGACTGTCATGCTGTCCGCAAAGCACAAGCTGAGATCTTGTTTAACATGCCACCGTAGACGGTGCGGCTCTTGCTTGAATCAGCCCGCCTTGCGAGGTGAGTAGCGATCTTTGTTCCCGCGCCTGGGTGCCACGAAACTGCTGGACAACCACGAAACACCCCACGAAAACCCATTTTGGATCGACAAAATCCTGTGGATAGAGCCCCATCCTGCTATCGGGATAAGCCGCCCAACTGCCGGATTTTGTCCATCCCACTTCAAAATTCGACTCTGAGCCCGGGCGCCAAAAGTGGAAGTTCAGCCAACGCAGCAAAATGCACTCAGGCACGCCTCACGCGATCTCGCGGCGCGGAAACGAAGCATCCCGTGATGCATCTGACATGTTGGTGGTTGTATCCATGCATGCCCGCGCTTTCCCGTTGTGTTTGTGTGTTGTTGAGGGTGCCCCTTCCAACTGTTTTGCCCCCCCCCTCCCCCTGACACCCCCCCCCCTCCCCTGTTGAACAGGTGCAACTCGAGCATTCCGAGCCGCTGTAGACATTGGAGTCCGCCAGGAACTTCTGGTCCAGGGAACCTGGCAGCTCACGCTCGATACGCTGGACATGCAACCAGCGTGTCGCACGGAGAGCTGGTTGAATCCATCTGGTGTTTGGCTGAACCCTAGAGCTCTGAAATTGATCCCTAAACATGCTTCCAGCTGAGTTCTGCTGAAGACAAACAAACAAAAGCGGAAAACGAGGCTCTTGCTCTCTCTCTCTCTCTCTCTCTCTCTCTCTCTCTCGGCACCTTGCAGTTCTGGACAGCCTTTCTTGTCCACCACCTCTGAGCTCATGTCTTCGGCACCCACCTCGGCACCAGCGAACACGCCCTTCAAGAACCGAAGTTGCTAGTTTCATCTGGCAGCTCAAATGGGTGAGTCTCAAAATCGGGGTCCCTTTTTGGGATACCAAAAGGAATCGCAACCACCTGAAGGGGCTCCTAATTTTGATTGGAACACCCAACTGTTCAATTCACAGGCTGTGTTTCTATAGATTCAAGGGTTACCGGTTTGGGGCCCAAAAGGAAACAACAAACCGTCCAAGTGCGCTGCTCGCACATTTTCACGCTTGAACAGCCACACTGCGGATGCAATGGATGTAAAACCCCATACTGACCGATCAAATTCTTCACCCCCCTCTGCGTGTTAAAGGGGCCTTTCACAAAGCAGCCAAACAGTAACACAACAGAGGGAGAAGGTCAGGGGAACCATTGACACATGCAAACCATGACAGTTGCGCTTTTAGCGCCACTGCCACGTAGAGTAGTTTCCGCTACTGTTGTCCCATCCGCTCCATCCGGACCAGTTCTGCCAGCTGCCTTGGCTCCAATGCTCACCCTCGCGGGCGGCGGGAGCACGAGTATCGGCATAGCGAGCGGCGTTGCGAGCGAGGTGCTTGCTGCTCTCGTTCCTCGAAAATTCAATCGAGTTACGAGCATAACGCTCATTCTGGCTGAAAACCCAGTCCATCTCGTGGCGGAGGTCCTCCAACGTGTTGCTTCGCACATGGATGATGCCATTCCAACAACCAATGCTGCGAGGCTTGTCTTGCTCGAAGACCACGTTGATAAAAGCCCTTGGGCTGTAAGGCATCCCTTGGAACATAATGATCCAGCGAGAGGAAAGCGCATCTTGAAGTTCGCTGGGCAGGAACTCCAACTCCGTCTTGACATACGCGAGCCTTGCGATTCGCGACTCCGAAGTTGATCCAAGGCCAACTCCCAGAGTGCGCTGGGCTTGCGACTGCTTTGGAGCAGCCAAGACGAGATTTGCACACAACTCCATGCGGAGCATGTCCGCCTCCCGACGGCCCACCTCAAGCATACGAACCCTGTATTGGAGGTCGAGTTCATAGCGATCAAGCAGAGAGTGGTAGCCGTTCTTCAGAGCGGACTTGTGCTTCTTCCGGGCTTCCTGAATAACAGCACTGTCCGGGGAGTTCAAGCCACGAATGATGCTGCTACGATCCTCCTCGCGGAGGTCAAAAGTTCCCACGGATGCCAAAACCTGGGCTGTGACATGGGTGCTGAGGCCCATCTTCTTCAGCAAATTGGAACGCTGCACAATGTAATTCCTCTGCTGTTCTTTCAGCAGCCGAGGATTGAGGGGAGACAACTGCCCACATGACGAGCAATGGACCTGCCCCTCGAACACACTGTTGTTGCAGACCGGGCACGTGGCGACATTCAGCTCAACGTTCTCCATTGGGTTGAAAGTCTTCTGTCTCTTCGCTTCCCCTTGCGGGGCGCGAGGAGACGCCACATTGGTGCGGGTCGTAGCAATACGTTCCAGCGCTGTAGATCGATCATCAACCACGGCTTGGTCACGCTTCATCCCCTGCGATTCATCCTCATTCGCCTCAGCTGGTGCACCTGCATCCGATTGCTCGGAGCGAGTGTACCATACATCGCCATTTGTAGCGTCCAAAACCGAAATGATCGTGTAATTGGGCACCTTGTCGCGCGTAAGGACGCCGTCGCTCTCAGTCTTGAAAAAGCCAAGCCCTGCGCGAATGGCCATCCTGAGGTCGATCTGTATCTCCAAGGGCTTGTTAGCACATACACCTGAGATGTAATTTTCATTCGTGCTCGGAATGTCAGCGAAGAAAACGTGAGGTCTGCCTGTCTCGTGCTGGTCCCCTCCTCCTGGAAGCAGTCCGTTTCGCATAATGCTGGCGAAGTTCCGCTTATCGGTGCGATGATAGAGCACCGTAGGAGGGTTGCTGCAGACGTTCCAGCCAGACCAGCGCCCGAGGTCAGTCCCCGGGTTCACGTACCACTCCTTCGCGATGCCGGAGTCGTCGATTTGGAGCCAGTCCTCATGTCCTTGAGAGGCCTTTATCTTGAAAAGCCAATGCGAACATGGGACGTCTCCGCACCGGCCTGCGTCCGGGCAACCAAGCGCAATGAACCTCTGCTTTTTGTCCAGCTTGAAGATGTCCATGATATTCTGAATATTCCATGGAATGGGATGTCGCAGCTCCTTGCGAAGCGCGAGTCCCAGGTCTTCGAGGTCCATGTAGCCGTCCTCATCCATCACGTACCCGCATCCTTCCGTTCCACGACCACGGAGGATCTTGGAGATGCACGTCAGGGAACTGTGGTACTCGTTGCTGATTCTCCTGACAGAAGGGTCGTAATCAAAGGAGGGCTGCTTGATGATGTCGAGTCTCTTGGGGCCCTCACCGTAGTCGACATACTTCACGCCACCATGGATACTATACACCCAGCAATCGTAGTGGCCTCCAGTCACGTTCCTCCCGTAGGAGTCGAGTGGTACCGGTCTGCTTGCCGCCTCGTCCCTCTGTGCCACCGCAGCCGCCTTTGCACCGGCTTGCGCCGGGCGAATACTCTCGGAAACATCTGCACCGGAAGGCTCACCTGAAGTTGCAAACTC
This sequence comes from Effrenium voratum, assembly GCA_963377175.1. NCBI lineage: Eukaryota > Dinophyceae > Suessiales > Symbiodiniaceae > Effrenium > Effrenium voratum. The sequence continues at coordinate 182,033 of CAUJNA010003737.1, read as the reverse complement.
GGCTGGGTTGACGGGGGCGAAATCGAGGGGCTGCCGGACCTCCACTTCTTCACGGGTGAAAGGGAGCCCAATCATCTCTGACAAGGAAACACCGCACTTAGTTAGCGTTTCCTTGCAGTACGCGAGAACCTCAACGTTGACTGTGCAATCCTCTTGGTGGCGCACCTCGAGCACATCGATCGGACGCGTGGTGCAATCATGCGAACGCGTCAGCTCGGCTACGCTGCCCATTGCGGGGCGCAAGATGGAAAGCATATACAACATGTGATGGGTTCCGCGCATGAACTGGACGGTCTTCGTGATGTTGTCGTCACTGAAGCACATATGATACCTGTCCAGCAAATCGATGGTCTCGACAAAGGGTGTAGCATCTACGTACACAAACATTTGATTGGGGTCGCCGATGATGTAATCCCGGACTTCCGTCATGAAACGGTCCCAAATCATAGAAAAGCCGTAGAGATAGCTCTTCGCGCCGGTCATGACTCCAAGGCATGCGCAGCCCTTGCGGGCCGCGAAATCCCTGGTCCAAGCCAGGTGCCGTTTGGAGTCAGCGAGAAGTTGCTCTGCATCGCCGGTGGGGGTATCATAAGGATATGTACCCGTGGGCTCGAGGCCGTCCTTCCCGACGAGCTCGTTGCCATTCCAGTAAATCATCGGAATGATGGTGGCAGCTGGGTGGTCGGTACGCACCTCGTCGATGAGGGCGGCCAACCGCTTGCACAGCTGCTGTAAGCCCTTGCCCCAAAGCATTTCTGACCTCCATGCACCGACACGCGCCGGGCGAGAGGCATCCAATCGCTCCGCAAAGTCGTACTTGCGAAGCTTGCGCTTCTTGCCCGAAACCATGGACAGTCCTGAATCAGCGACAGTCACATAGATAAGGAGGTCGCGATCTGGTACACGTGGGGCCTGCAAAACCTTCAAGTACGGTTCGCTTATAGTTAACAGGGGTGTAAGCAATTGCAGGTAGTGCGGTTGGTCCTGCACCCATGTATGAATAAGCGACTGTGCAGAGGTCGTCTCGAGGAGGCTCTTGACCGTGGCGGCGAGGTTAGCGTCGTATTTGCCGTTCGTGCATACCGATGTGGTAGCGACATTCTCCATCCACCTCCTCCATGCCGGATCGCAATCCCTCGCGGGATGCGCCATAGCCGTCGCGCTGCTCATTGCGAAAAGGATGCAGCACAATCACTCGAAAGCAACGGCTGCATGGTGGCGTGTTCGGAAAATGCGTTGTGAACGGCATCAGTGTAAACATACGTGTATCCCTCGGCTTCCTTCAAATAAGTGCCACGGCTTTCATCATGCTTGTGAGAACCATCACACTTGAAGTACTCAACCACGGAAATTGTGGGCATATTACTGGCAACGACCCATTGCTTTTTCATAGGTTTTCCATTTCTCCCTTTAATGCCGATTTTGCAACCATGGAATTCATACTTGTTCATCTTGTACTTAGTCAAGAAACTCCATAGTTCGGGCCATTTCCAATAACGACACGCCTTGGGGAGTTCAAAGGCAACTCTAACGTCATCAGAGTAGACATCATTGAGAATGCGTTTGAACCCTCTCAACAGTGATCGGAATTGTTTGATGTGGCCCTCGATCTTGGCGGCACCTTTGGGAGTTTGCTGGTTGACATAACCCCACGGGCATCCTCCAGTGCATGGCAACGAAACATAGAACATTATTGCACCCTTAGGATTCTTGCTCCATTCGGCAATTTCATGGACTAACCACTGCCTGCACGTATCAGAGCACCCGTCTTCGGTTTCAGTTACCCGAATGACACGACAACCTTTTGAAGAGTCTCTTGATTCGCCCAACCGTGAGGTCGTCGAACAACAGAATTCAATAAGGAGGCGCTTGGGCTGAGCGTTGCATAACGCAGCGATCTGCCCCCCCTGATCACTAACTTCTCCGGCCTTGGCGCATGGAGAGAGCAGCAAACTGGTGGCACAGGCTCGCGCCTGGCGATTGGGGGAGATACCGATCAGCTCAAGTGCATGGTGCCACACTGGGGTGCTGTCAAACGCCTTGGTCAAGATGTCTGCAGCTTGGAGGGTAGTGTCAACATTGATTAATTCGAACTGCCTATTCACGAATTGCTCCTGGAGCCATCTAAAGCTAATGCGTTGGGTCCTATCCGTGTGCCTTAGCTTCTGTGAGTGTCCCTGCTGCAGGATAGTGATCGTGGCCTGATTGTCTTCCATCAGCTTAACTTTCCACTTATCACTGAGATGCACAGTTAGGGCATTGATGTTCGCTACACTTGTGCCCGCATCAACATTTCCGTACCGAATTTCATCCAACTCGGGGTCGATGCGAGCGACAATGCCATCGGGCACATCAAGGGAGGCTTTTCCCGCCTTTTGAGCATACCCATGTGCTTCTTTCCCAAACAGGCTGAGCTGGCAGAAAAGCGACAGCGTCGGCAATCCCTCTGCTCTGAGCGCCTGGTTCGCAGCGATGACCTCGGCTTCAGTCGAGCTTGTTGCGGTCGCTGTCTGCTTCCTACTGAAGGCATTCAGTGGGTAGTACGTGTTTGGCCCTACCAGGATCATGGTGCAACCAGTTGTACTATGCGAGTCGTATTCGCCTGCCCAATCCGCATCAGCGAACAACCACAGCCTACAATCAGAGAACTTATCCCCGATAAAACCTCGCATCTTTAGGTCCTTCGAACAGTGTATGTAAGACACAAGCCGATGTAGAGCGCTGTCGCACTCAGTGGACCATTTACTCACGCGCGAGGCAAGGCTTTGCGTGGCTCTTAGCAGGTCATACCTAGCCATGCGGGCTGCGAATAGGATCTTCATTAGTACTTTTGCAGCGATCGTTTGAAGCCTGCCCTTTGGCTCCTCTTCATTTACGACAGGTCTCGCGACCTTCGAACCAATGAATGGAGTGCTAACCTTACTCAACGAAGAAACGTTCACCTTGGCAAGTTCGCAATATGCGTCAACGCATGACTTGAGGAAATCAGACATGTCGTACTCAACAATGTTGACTTCTTTAGTCATACAACCAACAGGTTTATCGCATATCGTTTCGGGTCCTTTGAACTTCGAAACCTTGACTTCTTTCTTGGCAGCGGTTTTGTCTCTCATTGATCCAGGCTTTGAGGGCAATGCGCATTGCAAAGCTGCTTCCTGATTCTCACCGTAGGAAAACACAGTACGTCCGGTCCACCACGCGGTGTCCGCAGAAATGCGATCACTTGCATGACGCGACCACTCATCGCAAATTGGACTTGATTTGGATTGATCTTTGATTGTCACACGCTGGGGGTCGAGGCTGCAAGCGAATGCACTCATTTGCTCCTTAGGACGGAAAAGGCACTTTCTGGGCTGCAAGTGATAGCGTGTCCACGTTTTCGTGTTCTCATCATGCTCCCAGTAGTCCTCAGTCCTTCTTTGAGAGCAAACACCCGCGTGTTGCGCAGAACCCTCAAACACGTGATTGAAAGGGTGTTCCTCTTTAGACAATCTGACATTGTTCTTTTCGATGTGATGACACCCAAAGTATCTACCGAATGGCTCGGGCGCGTCGATCTCGACAACCTTCCCGATCAGTTCCCATCCCTTATCGAGGCTACCGGCGGGTCCTGCAAGCTTGAAGTCATCAACATATACGACGAGCAGCAGGTCGAGTTCCGGATGATGGAAAATGGACGTCCATATTTCGGGCAACACTCTTACAAAGCCTTGCTTGCTTAGGGCATCTTCGAGGTGCTTTTCCCAAAGCCCCCCTGAATCGGGATGTCCGTACAAGGCTAGCACAAGTGGAACAATGGGGTCAATGTATTGTTTGCTCCAATGGCTGGGCCATCTGTTCTTGGGCAATCTAAGCCATGTGGGAACGCCTTTGAACAGGGCTTGGATGTAGGCTTGCTTCGCATCGGCTTGCGCCTTGCGGTAGCCGGGCTGCGACCCGAAAGCGTCGAGGATTTTGGCTGCCTCCATTGACGCTGGGCTGGACCCTAGCTCCGCAAATAATGCTGCAACAGAGTTTTCATCGTAAACATTGTTCCCTTGGAAAACGGTCCTTCCTTTGAATTTCTTGTTGGGATCATCATCGGGAAGCTCGCTACCCTTCTCGTAACAAGCCTCGAAAATCCTTCCAATGTGAACCTTTTCCCCTTTGTTCTGGGCTTCTCTGATGACGCGCCTACACTCATTTACTCTGAACTCATCCCAAGTGCCTTTCTTTCGAAGGTTTTCCCATTCCTTGTCAAGGGCAGCTTGGGCCTTTGGCGTATTGGCTACTTCGGCTTTTGGTACAAGCCTAGCAACGACTGCACTGAACAGTTCAAGAGCAACATCAAATTCAACTTTCTTGATTCGCTCTTTGACCAACTCACGCAATTGCGGGCGATGCGGCTCCTTTGATGACTTGTCACGTTCCGGAAGAACGGACATCGCAGGCGCGTGCCGGATCACAGGCAATGTCGGCTCGCCCTCGCGGGCGGCGCTGGTCGGCTTTGCACTCGATGCGGCTTCGGGGTGCTCGGATCTGGCCTCCGAAGAGACTGCTGTCTCAAGCACTGCCTTCTTGGCATCTGCACGGAGCTGATCTTCATACTGCTGGGTTAGGGCCTTTCGGTCCTGACTGCCGAGCATGACCCACATGTCAGACGGGATATCGGGAGGCCTTTTGGATCCGGCCTTCCTACGGACGAGCCGAACCCCATCCCACACATAGCCATCAGGTACTGGTGACCCATCAGGCATTATGCTCGGGTCGAATGCACCGCCTTTGTCGGGCACGACAGGCTTGGTCTTCGCTTCGGATTTCTCCGATGCGGCGGGTTCCTCGATGTGGGCTTGCCCACGCTCCAACGGCACAGGATCATCTCGTGTCCTAGCACTGGCAACAGGTGGATGAGATGCAGGGTCTTTCAACAACCTCATCGGGAAGATGAACTCATCAGTCGGAAGCTCAATGCGCTTTGTTCGCTGTACCGTGAGGGACGCATGTTCGATATGGTAATCGAGCCCTTCTAGTTTTGCAACGAGGAACTCACCCTTCCATGCGAACCCAGGCTGAATATGGTACCCGAGAAACACGCCTTCATTCGATGTTGGCGAAGTCTTGCCTGCCTGATTGTCAGCTCGTGCAGGGTTGTTCCAGAACAGTATCTTTGCTCCGAAAGGTATCTCAGCTTCATCAAAGGTCTTGTTAAACCTGAGGTACCATGGCGAATCGTTTCCATTCAACTGTGGCAGGATGTTGGTCGCAACTGCATTGTGCTGGATGGCAAATGGCCACATCGACAGTGGGAACCCTGACTGAACAAGGTTCGCACGTGCTCCCTCCAACAGATGTCTGATTTCCCTTTCCACGAAAGATTTGGAAGAATCAACATATTCAATGGAGGTCTGATGACGGTACCCCAACTGCTCTATTGCGGCTTTCAATTCCCGGGAGTTATCAGTGTAGAGAACCTCAACCTCATCCCTACCGGAAATGAAATGCTGGATCCCTGCAACGGATTGCTCCGTGCTTTTGCTGGTCGACGGGTAAACGTACCTGAACTGCGTATGCACGTCCTTGATCACAAGAGCACACCATTCACCTTTTATGCCTTGCTCGATGTTGGCCTTGAGAATCACATGATCAGCAATGATGTGATCTCCAAACGCTTTCGTCTCGAGCCTTCCCTGCCCGCCTTTCGATCTTGCATATGGGGCAAGCATCTTGGCACGTTGGCAAGTGCGGCAAAAGGGATTCTTCGGATAGTGTGCAAACAAGTGCTCTTTGGTACCTGCTTCGGCAACCAGATCTTGCTCTTTGCGGGATCTCACGAACCGCTCAACTTCATCGTCGGGATCATCACCTTCGTCGATGCCTTCGTCATGAACCGGCGCAGGCGCTGGCTTGGATGCTGCTACTGCACTCAACGATGGCTCAGCTTCACAGCTAGAATCCATATATGGCACATGACCGTCAACCTTGAGCTGGATCAGAGCACCATCAGGGCGAACCATGGTTGGCGCCTTCCCGGATTCCCAATGGAAGGAATATCCTTGATCCAGACACTTCACACCCAGCGACAGCACTGCGGGAGAACTCTCGAGGATGTAAGGCTGAGCAGGCTCACACAATGCATCGACATTGATGTCGGCGATTTCGGAAGCAGTGATGTTTCCGTTTGCAGTCACAAGGCGAATGGGCTGAGGGGCCTGTTTTCGAATTGCCTTGGACGTATTCCTCAGTGCAGCTTTGCTGATGAGGTCCTGCTCACTACCGGAATCAATGAGCCACACATCCTTTCCCTTTGGGGCAGGGGTGGCTGCCCTTGGCGCTTCGACATCCTTGCGAACATCGTGAGGCGGCATGGCAACTCTCAGGCACTCATCACACGATAGGCTTGAGATGGAATCGGATTCCACATCGCACATGAAACCACAAGCGGGCTGGGCTCCATTCTCCATGGCTTTGACTACGGCATTCAACTGGTTCGCGGCCTTGCGCGCTGCCTTGTTAGTCCCTTTGGTCGGCCTGGGGCAGTCCTTGGCACTTGGAAACATCCTATTGTACTGCCGTTCCTCATACTCAAGCTTAAAACCATCGCCTTCGGCGGGGATCTCATGCACATGAGCATTGGTGTCGAATGACACTCCGATTGGATCGATCGGCTTTGCGAACATGGCGTACCTGGTGCAGACTGCAGCGGCTTTGGCCTTGGGCTTAGGCTTAGGTGAATTTGCACGCTTCTTAGCCGCAGGATTTGCATTGGCCTCGCTGCTCGATGCCGCGGCGGCAGATTTGCCGCCCGTGGAGGCATGGCTAAACTTGCATTTGTCACCTCTAGTGCACTTCCCTTGGGCAAAGAAAGAACACGGTGCTTTCTCTCCTTTACCGCCTTTGGGGGAACTTGGCCTGCCGCGGGTCGCGGAGCGTCCTCGCGGCTCCTTGCGGTGCGCGTAAGGGCAGTTTGCCCCCCTCGTGCACGAGCCCTTCTGGAAGTCAAAACAGTACTTCTCCTCGGTGTCCTTCGGCTTAGGTGCGCTCTTTTTCTTGGGGTCCCTCTTTTCAGGGGCGGCAGCACCAGCCTTGGGCGTCGGGGCTTTACTAGCATTGACCTTGGACACGCGCTCTCGGTTCTCGCGAAGCCTATCCCTCTCGATTAGATCCCTCATGCAACGCATTAGGAAATCGTACGATTTATTGGGATCATCATCACGGCAACGATCATATGTGTCAATGTCGTACCGCAACAGATGGCAGCTTCTCACTTGGCGAAGCAAGATGTCTTTCAACACCTTTTCTTCCGGCGGCCTTTTCATGCCGGCGATCACGGAATCCCAAGCATTAGGAAACGCTTGAGATCGATGATTCCTTCGCCGTGTCGCGAGACACGCAACAGGTCCTCCAAGGAGTAGAGGTTTCCGGCTTCTTCACTGGTCTTGAAATATTGGTCAAACATAAACAAGACCTGCCTTCCTCTCATGGCCTTTCCCTCCTTGGCACATTCTTCCTTTGCTGTTAGGATTCGCTGAGCCAGATCGCCTTTCGCTGAACGCGTGAGCGCTGCGAGAATCTTCGTGTCTAGGGTCACGAATTTTCCCGGTTCGCCGAGCTCCTCCAACAGCTTCTTCTTGTCCTCGCGATCGGACCAGACTTCCATGATCCAAGGCCAAGCCTCGTCTGGACGGTCAGATGCGGCGCGGACATCCTCACGAACCGATGTTTTCCATTCACGGTACGTTTCAGGAGTTGGCATCTCCTTGAATCGCAACGTCTCGCTTTCGCGGGTTCTGGGCTTTTCATCGTTCGTTTGGCCTTTTACTAACTTCATCAACATCTTGGCGAATGCTTCATTGCCGAGGTTAGGCCCGAGGCCGTCACCATCGTCTTCGTCACCATCGCCATCGCCATCATCATCAGGTGGCGGACCGCCAGGAGGCTTGCCACCCTGCTTGCGGTCAGTTGACATTGGCCCCTGAGAGAATTGCAGGGGTGGAACCGGTGCACTTGTTTTCACCGGGGATCGGCTGCTACCTGATGGCTTTTCAGCTGGTCCTTGCGGATCGCGAGCATCTGCGGGCAGTGCTTCGCATTCGGCAGTTGGAATCACGCTAGGGGTATATTCATCCCCGTAACCGTCATAGGTAACAAGCGACCTCAACTTTTCCTTTGCGTATTGAAACGGATGGGTAAGCGGGTCCAACATTGACCTTTGGGACCGAGCTGACTTCATGTCATCGGTCATCAACTCTGGTGAATCCTCTCGGGTATCACCTACCCCTTTGGGCTTCGATCCATCCTCGCGGAGGTCGTGTTGCTTCTGATACTTCTTCAGCTCATCGAGCTCGTCCTGCAGAAGCCCGTTTTGGTGGGCCATCATGTCAACCGTTCTGGCGTGTGTCGCCTCAACACGGGCTGTGTCATCGGCATGCTTGGCAGCTTGCTCATGAAGGAGCTGCTGGGCTTCCGCCAGGGTGGATTCGATGGCTTGCCTAAACTCAGTTGTTTTGCGTCCCATTTCCGCTTCATGCAATGCTTGGGCATTTTCCTCACACACTTGGCTTATCCTAGCTTCAGCGAAGTTCACTTCTTGAATGAACTCATCGCTCACTCGCTGTTCGTATTCACGAATCCTATGCGACTGGGCTTGCACACACTCAGCGTAGTGTGCATGCAGCTGATTCTGTGCGGCACGGAGCTCCTCACGGTTTTCCGCTTGCAAATGCGTAACAGCTGCTTGATGCAGGGCTTCGGCTTCAGACCTAATGGCTGCATCATTCCCAAAAGCAAAGATTGCGGTATTGTACAGTTGAAGGGAATTCATCAGGGTGCGGTTGTATTGCGCATTAGCGCTTGATGCGAACATTCGCACACCGCCGCCGGTGGCGTTGCCGGAGCTAGCTCCGGCAGCATCCACAGGCATGCTGGATCCATCAACTGGCACAAGGGAACCGTCCATTGCTTAGAGCTAGGGGCCTACGGCTGATAACCTATAGATTCAAGGGTTACCGGTTTGGGGCCCAAAAGGAAACAACAAACCGTCCAAGTGCGCTGCTCGCACATTTTCACGCTTGAACAGCCACACTGCGGATGCAATGGATGTAAAACCCCATACTGACCGATCAAATTCTTCAGTTTCTTGCAAACAACTCCAGCCCTCACGGCCTCGACTCAAACCGAGGCGAAAGCAGGAGCTCCCACGGGCTGGTCCAACTCCGGCGTCATGCCGGGCAAGGTTTTGAAGGCCTAAGCCCAGAGATCTGCAACTCTGAGATGCGCACGTCTCTGGGCTGTCCGTTTTCAGCTGCCCTGCTCAAAATGACCGGCTTTTGATTAGCTGGATTTCCACCGGATGGCTGGGAACTGAGCCACCAGGTGGTCCAGATCTCTGACTCCGGCAGTCAAGTTGGCTCTGACGCCGTGGGCTCCCTCCATCCCAAAAGCGCGCCTTGTGCGTGATGCGATTCAGCAAGAAAATCTTCACCGTCTGCAGCATGGACGTCATCCACGCCTGAAGCTGACAGCCAACAAGCCGATTCTTGCATGCCGAATGGCTAAACAAGTCATGGAATTTTACGGAGGCTCTGGGGGGTGGCTATTCCTGGAGAAGTCCAGGATATAAGCCCTTAACAAGGCCTTAAGAAGGGGATAATAAGGGATAGCCGCCCCCCGATTCGCAGGAAAACAACCACGTATTCAGCTTCTGCCAGGGGAAGCCAGCACACCGTCCAGCCTCCATACTCTTGGGAAAGAACATCTTGTCCACTTGCCTGAGTTCACAAGCCCCGCCGGAATGAGCCAAAAAAACGCTCAGAAGTGTTGCCGCCTTTTCCAGCGATCCGCAAAAGGTAGAGTACTACGTCTTAGTCATTTAAGTAAACATTGCCGCGTCGGTTGCTGGCCGCGTGCCTTCGGGCAACAAGCTCAAGTCTCCGGCTTTGACCCTTCGGCCTTCGGGGGGAAATCGACCAAAAGTCCAGGGCTGCGCGCCTTCTGGTGATGCCCACGTTCATGCTCTGCTGATATTGCAGGTAATTCTCGTGGGAGAGGAAGTGCTCGGGACCTATCGACACAGTGGCAACAAGAATGCCACTGCTACTGCACCTTATCGAACCGAGGTCCCGGCGGAGCGATGACAAGAGAGCGCCATGCTGCTTGAGGAAGTTCAGCAAAACCTGACAAGGTGCCAACCACTTCACTGCTTTAGGCGCGAGCAAAAACAACCAATTGCTCCCCATCAAGCCACCAACCCAACACTTGAGGGTTGCAACGCAAAGTGCCTCGCCAAAAAAAAGAAATAAAAAAAATGCTTTGAGGCAATAGGCATGTGTCAAAAGGGTATCCTTTGGTTTGTCCTTGGCTTCCCTCTAAAGATACCCTCAAAAAGCACACACACACACAAATATGCGCAACACTGCTCAAAGCAGAAAACTACTCGTGCCTCATACTGTTGCATCAGCTGCAAGATCTTTTGCATCTCCCGACTCTTCTTGGCACCTGCCATTATATTGCCATCAGAAAAGTTGAGGCGACCCACCATTGCGTTAACGCATAACAACACATGTTAACACATGCTAACAATGCAACACCATCGTGGAATCTTGTTCCCTCTTTCAGAGGCAGCCTGTTGTTCAAACCGATTTTGCACCGCAATCAGTCAAGCAGGACGGACGTACCACCGCCTCGGTCATTGCCACGGAAGGAGTTTCCCGTGTTGTCCAGCCGCTGCGGTGGTGGCAAGGCCTTGTTGGGTACCTGGCGAGCCGCAAGTCAGCCAGCGGCATCATGGCTCAGCAAGCGCATGGGTCAAGCGAACTAAAGCACTGAAGTCGCTCTTGTGCTTGCGATCATATCTCCAACTACCGCAGTCAATCAATCTGTCACAGCTTCTCTGTTGTCAGTGGCAATGTTGTATTGTTGAATTTTACCATCCTCAGATCCCTGCTAAAAGTGTAACTGTTGGTGCGTTGAATGTAACCCCCACTAAACCCTAAAGACCTAAAAACCTAAAAACCTGTCAGTAGCAAAGGTGAGAAATCTAAGTTTCCGGCCGACTTGCCAGAGAGGAACCTCAAACGCCCGTGAGCGCTCTGCTTTGCTGACTTCACGTGCTTCTCCACCAATCAATTGGAAAGTGGTGACAACTGCAAATTCAAGAAATGATCTTATCTGTCTTGTTTCCTGTTGTCAAATAGGTGCTTTGCGAAAAGAGCTGTTGAGGGAACCCGCCCATGAGCAGTTCTGACCGCCTCACCACATGTGGCTCGGCTCTCGTGAGCACCCCAAAAGCCAAGCTGTGGTCTTGCCCACTCTTGAGACCACTCTCGGGAGCTTGCTCGATCATTTCATAAAGGTGGCGTCCATTGGAGTTGACCAGGTCCTCCAGTCAGCGAAACAAGCGAAGGCATTTCTGAAGCCATGGCCTGAAAGCAAATAGCTGTAGGTCAAAACCAATGGTACCATTTTGGGCTAGGTGCACCACCCATTTTAGTACCTATTTCAGTGGGGATTGGGATGTTCACTCAAGGTACGATTTGGATTTTGACCCGTGGCCAAATGGACTTCGCACTCCAAATGGACTTCCTGCGGGAAGTGGTCCAGCTGATTCTTGAGCACGTTGCCTCGCACGTGCAAAGATTTTCTTTCGGCACAGCTGCACAGATCGCAAGCTGAGGATCCCGCCGTTGAGCCACCGCACCAGGAAGTCCGCCTGCGTCATGTCCTGGCACGGGCACAGAAACGGCAAGAGGTGTCCTCAACAGCCACCCCAGGGCCTGTCCGTGCCACAATCTGAGCAGAAGAACCAGATGTTCATCAGTTGAGAGACAAGGCTGCAAGTGATTCGGCCAAGACAAAAATACAATGTCTCAGCTTCCCCCTTGTTTGGTTTGGATTGGTGGTTTTGGTGGCCTTCCGGGATGGTTTCCCATCTACCCTCGAAAAGAACCAGACGTATCCAGACCAAACCCAGACCAATCCAAACCACCAAGTAGTGAGGCTCTCTGAAACGTCCTGGTTGCCATAGCCCGCCACGGAGTTGTGCGACACGCTGCCCGTCTTCACGGAGGGCGCGGCCCCGGGCTCTCCGCCGGCATTGTCCTGGGCGAGCCAAGCAACCCAGGCCCCGCACCACTGCGATACGTTTCCTTGAAACACGACAAATAAGCCCAACATTGAGGAGAAACTTAAAAATAAAACACGAAACGTTACTCATCATGCCTTATACTGACATGTTTGTGAAATGATGGCATTGCAATGCCTTTGGAGAAACAGAAAGCACGAAGGTACCCCTGTCAGTATCCTGAAAACTGGACCGCGCAAAACGCAAAGGAAGAAGAAAATAAGGAAAAAAGAAGAAGAGGATAAGAAGCGGAAAAAGAAGAAGACGGAGAAGAAGAAGAAGAAGAAGAAAAGAAGACGGAGAAGAAGAAGAAGAAGAAGAACCAGAAGAGGCAGAAAAAAATAAAAATAAAAGAACAAGAAAAAAGAAGAAAGAACAACCTGGTGAGTGTGAAATGCCTTCACGCGTAGAAATATACCAAACTCATGCGCATCAGTCCTCCTTCTCTTGCAGCATGACCTCAAAACTGCTCACTTGCAGACCCAGCAGTCAGGCTGTCAACAAACAAAACCCGCAGCTCACTGCACCACCTTCCCATGATGCGCTCTGCCAGGGCTGAAGCGGGCTCTCCCTCAAGCGTGTAGAAGTCCGTATTGTTGTGCAAATAGTTGTGGCCTGCATGGCAAAACATACATATACCCTCCCACCCTTTCTGCAGCCGGAACCTGACGTTCAGGACAGGAGGTCCCTTTACAAGGAGAATGCTCCAAACCAGAACCCCCCAAAACGTCGAACGGTTCCATGTGAATTGGTGGGAGGGTGTATATATATATATATATACATACAATACATCTGACAGGCACAATCTGCAGGAATCTTCAGGCCGAGCTGATCTACAGCTCTCACTCGCTCGGGTGCGGACACGTCAAGATGCAGTTCTCAGTGGTGCCCGAAACTGGAAGCACATAAGAGCCTGCAAACGGGGCAAAAGGCTTGTGCACGGCACTTGGACGCAGAAATATGGCCACCCATTTTAGTCTATTTTAGTGGGGATTGGGATGTTCACTGGGGGTACGGGGTTTTGACCCATAGCCATATGTGTTCATGTCTGTGCATTTGTGTAGTTCTCCTTCCTGGGAGCCAAAATGCTGTGTTTTACGCTATGTTGAAGTAAATTCCAAACAACGCATGGCAGCATCCACTTTCTTCGGAGTGATCCGGCGCTTTTTGCTTGCTTCGTCGGGGTTCCTCAAAGACTGGCAGGCAGAAGTCGCGGCGCTCTTGGTGGGTGGTCTTCCGGGGTGGTTTCCCATCTACCCTCTACAAAAGCTAGGGATTCAAATCCCCAACCCACCGATCCAAACCACCAATTAGTGGGAAGCACAGTTTTACAACCGCCTTCCAGGTCCTGAATCTCTGAGCTCAAAGATTGTATCCTCCCAATAAGAGCGCCCCCAATACAAACGGAGCGCTCTAAAAACAAGCGGAGGGGTTGGGGGAAGTTCAGAGAACACCAGAAAAGAGGGGGAAAAATAAACAATGCAAAAATGGTGCGGCAGATTGCAAACACCATCCTCACAGCACCCTAAACCAACATCAACATGGAAAAGAGGTCGTCTGCCCTAAATGATGCGGTTGGTGTTGATGACGCTGGTACGACTTCTAGACAATGCATTGACCTTGCAACCCGCCTTCAAGCAACCTTAAACTTTAACCCGTCAGAAACTGACCCCAGAACTATTCCAAGCCCGCTCACCACCGCAAACCAAGCTGAAGCCAACTTGCTGGTGATGCTAGTGGCGTTGCTAGAAAACCGTAAAAAGCACGTCACAAAAGCCACCAACGCCGCCAACGCCACCAACGCCACCAACGCTTCACAAAAGCCACCCAAGCCAAAAGGCCGCCAGGCCAAAAAGCCACAAGCCACCAAAAGCCAGCAAAACCCACAAAAGAAACTCTCCGGCGACGCCCTCCGATGTCTAGTGAAGCACCACATACAGCATGTCTAAGAACCTGCCAGGCTAAATTGATGGCTGCTACTAATGGTGCAAATGAAACTTTAGCATGGATTAATAGATGCAGTTGCCTGGCACCAGCGCCACTTTGTTCAACTGACAGCTGATGACGTAACACCACAGCACAGTTTCGTCTGAGAGGAATCTCTTTCAGTTCTACAAGCTGCAAACTATGATTCAACTACTTCTGAAATATCTAACAGCAATCTCCCGGAGAGAACCAAATAAGTAGCCCAAGCCCATTCACAGTTGGTTCTACCA
>CAUJNA010003737.1:125220-157720 GCA_963377175.1 Effrenium voratum | reverse complement strand
CAACCTCAACGCCCCTCTCTCAAAGGAACACCAGCTCAACACCAGCTCCAGCAAGGTGCGTTAACCCACGGGATGGTGACTAAACCCAGGGTGAGGTTCAGAAAGCTGGGTAGTCATCCCTCGGGATTTGTAGTTTGCTCCCATCGAGGCACCCGGGAGAGCTCCAAGGCCTTTGTTGGCGAGCTAGCCAGCTCGCCTTCTTGTGGCCCGAGCGGCGGAAGCACAATCTCCCTGCGGTCAAAGGCCAGCTTGGGCACGGTACCCTGGCCCTTCATCCGCAAAGACAAGTAGGGCTTGCCTCAGCTTCCACAGCAAAGTGACCTTTCAAGGCCCATGGCAAAGCCTCAACATGAGTGCAACCAGGCATCTCTCGTCCGCAGGCAAAGCAAGACTGGCGTCCACATTCTTGCCTCGGAAGACTTCCAGCTTCAATCCATAGGCACGGAAATGTCCATTCAGGCTCTCCAATTTTTCACCGGGGCCAGTCGCCCGATTCGGCCGCTGTACTTCTGGGTGGCGAGATGTACACATTCATGTTGGCCTGTCACACGACATTCAATGTGGAATGGCGAAGGCATTCCAAAAGAACAATTCGGCTTCTCGTTTCAGCCCACGAGTCAGCCCTCCATTGAAGCCTCTGGCATGAGCTCCTGTCTCGAGCCTTGTACTCAATCGGCTCACTGGGCATGAAGGCGGCCCGGACGAGGCAATCCTCGCACTAGCTGCAACCTTATCCTTGCTGATTCCATGCAGAGTACCTCTCAACGCTGACTTCCACACAAAGAGAGTGCTCCTGTGCAGGATGCAGAATGCCACCAGGTGGATCCACTGTGAAGACCTTGGTTTGGGCCAGTCTCACGCTTGCAAGAAGTGTTGATCTACGAACAGTGTCGCTTCAAGGTACCGGACTTCTAAACAGAGAAAGCCCGCCCACATGTCATGCGCGTAATAAATGTAGTGCGTGTAACGCAGGTAATGCATGTAATGCATGTAATGTAATGCATATGATCATGTAGTCCATGCATGCCATGCAGGAGAGTGTATGTATTCGTAGACGTATACGTATACGTATGCGTATATGCATACGATGTGTACGATGTGCACGATGTGCACGATGTGGATATGTATAATGTGCATGTGCTTGTAGATGGTGTCTGGACGTGTATGTGCATGTGTACTTAAATGTATGTGTATAGTGTATATTATGTATGTGTGTATGCATGAGACAGTGTATGTATATACGCATATGTGTGTACTTGTATGTAAATGTCGATGTAAATGTAAATGTATGTATGCATGGTTGTTTGCTTGTTCCTTTGTTTGTTTGCTTGTTTGTTTGTTTGTTTGTTTGTTTGTTTGTTTGTTTGTCTGTCTGTCTGTCTGTCTGTCTGTCTGTCTGTTGTTGTTGCAGGTCTGTCTGTATCTGCGTATGTATGGTTGTATGTATGTGTGTATGCATGTATGTATGTATGTATGTATGTATGTATGTATGTATGTATGTATGTATGTACGTACGTATGTATGTATGTAGGTCAATGTGTGCACCTGCGTACGTATGTATTTAGGTTTGTACGTATTGTGTATCCGCATCCTCCTTGTGTAGCCCAAGTAGCACCCATAAACTTCTTCAGCGGCTCAGTGTCAATGCGCCATTCGATAGGATAGTCATCTGGTCCGGAGGCACATTCAAGTTGGCTGTGAAATTGCGTTCAAGCTCCACTGCTCTGCTCAAATGCCCGCAAGGCCTGCATTGTGGAGTGCCAGCTCCATCACGGAGGCCACCGATTGTATGCCCGTCGCAACAACCTCGCTGCTGCGATGTGGCCGAGGCAGTGTCAAACAAAGAAAGGTTCAAAAGCTTGATGCAAGCCCTGCCAAAGCTTCCCTTCGGGCTTTTCATTGCCAAGTCAGAATGCTGGTTCTCATGCAAGCGATGCCAAGTTCATTGATCCTCAGATCCCTGCTCAAAGTGTAACTTTTAGTGGGTTAAATGAAACCCAGCCACTCAACCGATAAAATGACAACGAAACATCAAAGGAACCGGACAGCTGGGAACCGCCCAAGTTCCCGTTTGCTCATCTCAAGTCTCTGCTCGCCTTGGTCTTGAAGTTCAGGTCCGTGGCGCTGAAGAGCATCCGCGGCCTCAGCGCCTCTGCATGCACCACCTGCGGCTTCCAAAGGCGCCGCACTGGATCCAGTTGCCCGGGTGGCACGTTTTTCCGAAGTCTGTCAAGCAAATCAAGAGATGGGACAGCCGGGCAAACTGCTGCCGCCAATCATCTTGTGCACAGCATTGAAGCATTGAACCATTTTTTGCCCCGCCTTTCGCAGGCCCTCACTCTTGCCGCCGCCAGCTGCAACAATGGGAAACTCGAAGAAGTGCTGACCTCATGTCTCAGACTGGTTTAGATGCCAGGCCTCAATGGCTCCTTGCAGATCACCTGACGAAACATGGCTCACGCCGTTTAATCGAACCAAAGTCGCCGAGGTCTGTGGGCTTGTAGGTGAGCTGCATCTGCAAGGTGTAGTTGGGCTGTACCTCTCATTCGTTGCGACCAAAAAACCCTTGGCCACGCAACCGACCTATTAGGTAGCCACAAAGACAAACAAACCAAAAACAGCACGCAAAGATTTGCAGTGTGGTTGCACAAGCGATGGCTGCAAGAAACTTCAAGGAGCAGGGTACTTAATAAGTGATTAGTAGGCCTGGTTATAACCCACTGAACGGACACGTATAACCATGGCTTTTGTGGGCTACAACCAGGCTTTCTAACAACTTACTATGTACCCTGCCCCTTTCAGTAGCCTCCCAAAACAAAACGCCCAGCGCACAAAGATTTTGACTGCCGTGATGGTAACTGAGTAGATATGGAATGCAAGTCGCCAAACTGAGCTTCGCGCCGTGATCTTGTAAACCTGCGAGTTCGCCTCCTCGTCCTCATCCTCGTTCCCTGGGGGTCCCTCAGCTTCGTGCCTCTCTGCCGAGCCATGCCAAAGACTTTCAGCAGAGCTGCCAGTTGATTCGCATTTTGCGTCCCCAGCATTCCAGTTTTGTTGTTCATTGTCGCGGAGGGGGCAGCTTGGGTCTCTGTGACTCCACCAATGGCCAATTGATACCTTGCGGTGCGCGGTGTTCGCTCTCTCTCTCTCTCTCTCTCTTTTCCTCCGCCAGCACATGCATGGCACAAAGCCTGTGAACGTGTCCCAGGTGCTGCTGCAGGGAGATGGGCTGAAGAGCTGTGGCATCATAGTCCGCATCAAAAGCCTCACCAGCCCAATCTCGCATAGCAAGAAAATACGGCACCTTTGGAGAACCTCGTCCAAGAAACGGACCGCGGCCATGTTGCTTGCTTGCAACATATTCCATCTGAGCAGTGTTCTAAACCCAGTTGCGGCCCAAGAGAAATATCAAATCCCTTCCGCAAAGGCTTCCGTGGAGCTTGCGCGGCATGAAAGGTTCCTTCCGCAAGAGGTTTGAAGAGGGAATCGCTTCCGCGTCGCTTCCGCAGATTGAGAAATGGGATTGAAGTTCGGTTTTGCTTCCGCTCGTGAAGGAAAACTATAATTTCTTGCTTTCGTGATTGAATCGTAGCCCTTCCGCGAAGCTTCCGCGAGTGCATAAATGAGAAACCCCTTCCGCGAACCTTGCACGGCGCTTCCGCGACCTAGGAAAAGTCAACATTTTGAAATCGATATTTCCTCCCGAATACTACTTTTAAGTGCAGGGGTTTTAGAACGTCGCTCATCTGAACTCTAATGGGCATCTTTGAGGCAAATCTGGCTGCTGGGTTCAATTGAAAAGAACCCATCAAAGCTGAGGCGGTCTCCTCGTTTCGCTCTTCCAGCAGGGACAGGCTGAACTCCGGATATGGCTGCAAATTGACCTGTGGCTGAGCTGACATCCATGTAGTGCAAGGCAAAGCAGCAGGCTTCAGGCACAGAACTGACAGGAATGCTTCTCATGTTTGTTCAGATATCTCTGTGAATGATTCCAAGCAGGCAGCATAATGGGTTCCCTCCACTGCCGAGGAATTCTTCAGAGAGATGGGCACAACGCCTCAGACTCTCGGAAGCATCACCATCTCACCAGCTGCTTCACTTCAAACGGTCCCCAGCCTTGCGCCCCCAGCGTGAGCTGTCCAAACTCAATCTCGTCCTGCGAAACCAAAAGTCTGTCCTGTGCGCCTTTAGGGGAACCCCCTGTTTGGTGGCTTTAAAAGAAAACCAAAAAGACCCAAAGAAACAAAAAGAGTGGGCCCAAAAAAAGACACACCCGAGAAACCGAGCGATGCCTCCATAAACTCAATGTTGGGATTCACAGCGGTGGCCATGATGGGGAGGCGAATCGGCTTGCCTGACCAAGTCTCCCGACCACTGCCGTGATCAGTGCGGTGTGGGACACACGCTCTTGCACATGTGCGTTGTGGGAGGGTCCAACTTGTCCTATGTACCCTGCAAGATCGGTTACCTGTGTGATGGAGTAGACAGGATGCCTGGTGTCCGTTCTCAACTGCTTGCACCTTTAGACCGTTAGCCTTTGCATATCGAGGTTTTCCGGGACGGAAATCGATCTGGACCCACCGGACGTCGAGACCTCCGCGCACGTTGAGCGTCACGGCTGACTCCAGCTGCATCGGCCTGGCACGAAGTCGCCCTAAGCCCAACATGTCCGGATGCACGGAGTGCCTTTGGGGAGCGCAACAAGCGGCGGCAGAATGCTTCCGAACATGGAGATCTATGCTATCTATGCTATCTTGCTGCATCGTTTTTTCGGATGCAATAGTTGGTCCTCGATCTATCGCAATGCCGCTGTGTGGTATGCATCCCTCTACAATGCCTGGATCCCTTGCCAAACCTGGCCTATCCAGCAGCACATGGACGTCGATCTCCACTCTTCCCTCTGGAGAGATGCGCCCGCGCATGGGCGATATGCCGACACCGTCTGGAACGCTGTCGACATGGTAGACGGCCACGTTCTTGCCGCCTTGGATGAATCAAGACAGCCCAGGGAATGCAATTGCCTATGTCTGCTTGCAAAATCCGCTTGCAATCAGGGCTTCCGGCTTCCGAACATCACCAACTTCGAAAGCTGTGTAGAAGCAAAGATCGCAGCCAAAGTCAAATGAGCAGCCGTTGACGATGGGGATGGATTTGTCTGCAGGAAGTCCCACGGCAAGCACGCCCAAGTCCAACCTGACAAGAATTAATCATGTGCTGGCGTGTTATCCATCGCCTCTCTCTCTCTCGCTCTCTCTCTCTCTCTCTCTCTCTCTCTTCTCTCTCTCTCTCTGTCTTTCTCTCTCTCTCTCTCTCTGAATCAAAGCCCCCGAAATACTGCAGTGTTGCTTGTTTGCCAGGGGCAGACAGTCTTTTCAACTCAGCTCCATCCTCTCAACACCACACAGGAAGCACTGCAAAACGGCAGGAATCAAGCCATCTAACATTCAAGGTGTTGCGTACTCGCCTTTTCACGCCAAAGTTGATTGTCGCGTCCGGGGCTTGACCAACGCAGCGAAGACTGTGGTCGTTGCCATCCTCGACCTGTTCGACCAAACAGCAAGCAACATTGCAAATGCCGGATCATAATATACAGTACCTTGAAAAACTACGCGCGAAAAAGATAAGTTCGATCCAGCTACTAAGTCCGCTATAACAATAATGGATGTGTGAAGGTAAAAGGACGAGATAGGCAAATAATAGCTGCTAAACTGGCGAAATCACGTTTTGCAAAGAGCATGAATGTCATCTGTCATGCATGACGAAAGAGATAAGTGCAAGCACGGACAGGTATCCACCTTGTTTGGTCTTGAGTGCTGACACTTCGTAATCCTGTCATTTAACAAACAGCCGGGCAGCAAACCTGTGTCGGCTTGTACAGGTACCATCACTATCATCAGACTTGGTGTCAGTTCTAAGGAGTGGGCGTGAAGGCATGTTCCAAGCGGCAACCCTGTGAAAGCCCGAAGCTTCCCATCGTGCAAGGCATGTAAAGCGTGATGGCAGGACTGCAAACGAAAATAACTGACAACTACACCCAGAGACAGAGAGGAAGAAAAAACGAACGAAAGAGACAGAGAGACAGAGACAGAGACAGAGAAGAGGGTACAATTGGCAACTAGACCAGGCAAACTCACCTCCCGCTTCCAAATGAAACGCTCGCCTTCAACGTGAGAAAGCCCTCCATGAGCTGACCGCTGTTGGGCGGTGTGAAGGTGACCTGCCGGAATTCTCGTGCCCAAGGTGCGTCTGCTCAAGGCGTTTGTGGCCTCACCCCAGAGCCCATCCCATATTCGGATCTGAAAAGAGCCCCACCCCCAGTCTACATTGGGGTGGCTGTATATCCCACTAAACCCCCGAAACTATCTTCGGCTTGGTACTGGAAACCAGGGATCAAATCGTTTCCAAACCCAGGAGCCCAGACCTCACAGCCCGCGCCTCGACCCCCTGAGAGCCACCACGGGGAATGACACCGCTCACCGGTGACACCGAGAAGGACTGGTTGGCCCCCTGCCAGCCTCAAGGATCCCAAGTCTCTTGCCGCATCTGCATTTGCGATGAAAAAAAAAGATGGCCTGGGCCCGAAGCTGTGGTTCTGGTGGTCCGAAGCTTTGTCCAATGCAATGCAATTGAGTCGCGGTCACATTTCCATGCATGCTCGATCCTTCTGCACCATCTACGCACAGCAAGTGATATCTTGACAAACACGTCTGAAATCGCAGTGTGTGGCCTTACTATGCCTGAGGCAAAGGCTGAATTTGGCAGGTGCATTGCCAGGGTTGTCCAGCACCAGCCTGGCCGATGAAAGCTGAATGTCCAGGCTTCCAATGTTTCGGAATGCGGCATTCTGCCCTTCCCTCTTCCGTTTACTTTCCATTTGGGCGGGTGCATCACATCAAATCACCAACGAATCAAGCCCGCGCACTCTTACCAATGTCTGGAATCCTCAACTAGGTCTGTACTGTATGTGTGCTTGTGACGTATTCTAGCTTCGAGGCTTGACATGAGAAAGGACGCTCGCTGCAGCAGGGCAGCTTCTCCGTCAAGGTCTTCTCCAGACTGTCCTAGACTTGGGATCGGTGATTCGGAAACCCTCAAACGCTATGAGAAGTTGTCCTCGCCAAAACGGAAGTTGATGTCCGCTCTCGACATGCGGATCTGCACTGGCGTGATCGTGGCCTTGTGCAGGCCGAGGCAGACAGATACAAGTGCTTTTCTGAAGCCGGCCTTGATCAGCAGCTTGTAGGGGTGAATGCCATTGATCGTGTACACCACCTACCACGATACAAATATGGGTCTGTCTTTTGAGTTGGTACCCCTTTTCTGGTGGCTTTGAAGGAATGCCAAAATGAAAACCACCATTTTGGGGGGGTCCGAATCCCAAAGAAAGACGAGCCACCCATAGCTGAGGAGTACTTAGTAAGTGGGTAACAATCATAGATATCACCCACAAAAGCCATGGTTACAAGTCTCCGTTATAACCAATTTTGTTGCAACCAGAAAACCTTGCACCCCTTACCTGACGTAGCGTGCCTCGCTCGCCCCTTTAAGCCACTCGGCCGTCGATCCCCGGCTCTCGGCTCCGTCGCCCCTCCTGGCGCTGGAAGGTCTGCGGCGACGCTGAGCACACCGAGACGTCGAAGCCCGCAGCGTGAGCAGAGGGCACCACCTCGCGGCGCTTCGCCCAAAGGCCCGAAATGGCCCTCGTCTCTTTGCTTGAGTCGCATACTTCAAGGGGCGATCGATTCGGTACGTCGGGTATGTGGGTAACAACCAGGCTAAGAGCCCGATCGCCCATTTAAGTATCCCTGTTTTTGGGGGTAAACCATAAGAGAAACTAGAAGGATAACCGAAGAAATGTTGGGGGGCCCGGGAAGGGAGGGAGAGGCAGGGAATTATACGTATCATGCGACCGCGCCCTTTTCAGTCTTCATTTAGCCTAGGTCAGCTGCGGCTATTCAATAGTAGGTGGTGATGGCAAGAGAAATTGCTATAAGAAAGCAAGATAGATACCCAATAAAATAGAAAGAGGCAAATGACGCAAATATATAAAATAGGAAGATAAGTGAGATGGGTATAATATATTATTCATGACCAATCGTCGGATAATATGTCTATAGTCTAAGAAATGAAGACAGAGTCACATAACAAAAGAGCAAGGAAAGGACAATGAAATCCAAGAGTTTGATACTGATGCTAAGGCTTTCTTTATACAACAGGTAATTGGACATGAGAAGGGGGATGAAGGAAGAGAGACTCCACCTATCCTGTCCATCCCTTTGCATTCCACGCTTCTTGTCCATTTCCCTTTGTCGTGCTGCCATGATGACAGCATGTAATTCTAGACTTTGGACATGATGTGTATTTGTCCATTCGCTTTACCTTGCAATCAAGACTTACTTGTGGGAGATACCAGATTAGCAAGAAAATAATGATGCATGATGATCACAAGAGAAATAGATATAAGAAAGCAAGATAGATACCTAATAAATTAGGAAGAGGTAAGTGATGAAAGTATGTAAAATAGGACGATGAATGAAATGGATAGAATATCAATATATTATGATTGAGTGGCTGAGTGGCTGAGTGGCTGGGGGTCAGAGTGGCTGAGTGGCTGAGTTCAGCCACTCTGACCCCGATCACCCAGCCCCCAGCCACTCACTCAGCCACTCAGGCACTCCGAGTGGCGTGGCTGAGTGGCTGCAGATCAGTTTCCAAATTGCTCATCCTCCGTTGGATTTGTCTTTCTCCATTTCTTTCTTTGGGTTGAAATTGAAAGAAGTGAAAAAGCTGAACAAATCATGGTGCCGGAATTGAACAATTAAAACATTGGAAAACATGAAGAATCTAGGGGGTCTCTGGGAAGACTACGGAAAAAGCTCGGATGGTCATGATGAAAAAAAGAATGATGATGACAATCATGATGAACATGAAAAGGATGATGGAAATG
Organism: Effrenium voratum; assembly: GCA_963377175.1. NCBI lineage: Eukaryota > Dinophyceae > Suessiales > Symbiodiniaceae > Effrenium > Effrenium voratum. The sequence continues at coordinate 148,773 of CAUJNA010003737.1, read as the reverse complement.
CTGATCAAAAATTATCATAAAAAGTCATGATGAAAATGATGAGGAGCATGATGATTCAAATGATGATGATCATGATGATGATGATGATGATGAAAATGATGAAGAACATGATGATTAAAATGATGATGATCATGATGATGATGATGATGAAAATGATGAAGAACATGATGATCATGATCATGATCATGAACACGATGATGGGGGGGCAGCCTGGACCCCCTAGATTTTTCAATTCTTCAGTTGTTGTTTGATTTTGGCATTATTTTGAATTCTTTCAATAAACTTGAAAAGTTGAAAACAAATCCGTACTCTTGTATTTTCATTTGTTCAATTATTTCAATAATTAAAACAATTGAAACGATTGAAACAATTTGAGAAAAAATGAAAAAATCAAGGCGGGGGTCCCAGCGGTCAAGCCCGAACCATAAGACTGAGGAAAGACTGCAGGAAGACGATGAGTCAATTATTGAAATAATTGAAAAAAAAAGACTACGGATTTTTACTTTTTCAATCATTTCAGTTTATTGAAAGAATTCAAAAGCATGCCAAAACAAAACAAAAAACTGAAAAATTGAAAAATCTAGGGGGTCCAGGCTGCCCCCCCCATCATCGTGTTCATGATCATCATCATCATCATCAGATTTTCATCATCATCAGATTTTCATCAACAACATTTGCATCATCATGTCCATCTTCATTTTCATCATGTCCATCACCCTTCTCATCATCAGTTTTCATCATCATGTTCCTCATCAGTATCATCATTGTTTTCGACCATCATCAGTTTCATCATCTGTTTCATAATCTGTTTCATCATCGGTTCATCATCATTTTCATCATCATGTTCATCATCATGTTCATCATCAGTTTCATCATCATGTTTCATCATCATGTTTCATCATCCTGTTCATCATCATTGTCATCATCATCATCATCATCATCATCATCATCATCATCATCATCATCATCATCATCATTTTAATCATCATGGTCTTCATCATGTTCATCATCATTATCATAATAATCATCATCATCATCATCATCATCATGATCATCATCATCATCATCATCGTCATCATCATCATCATCCTCGTCATCGTCATGTCCATCATCATTTTCATTTGCATCATCATTCCCATTTTATCAACATCACCATCCGAGCTCTTCCCGTAGTCTTCCTAGAGACTCCCTGGATTCTTCATGTGTTTCCTGTGTTTTTTGTCAATTCTGGGAAAGCAAAAAAGAAATGAAAACTCCCAGACCGTGTTTTTTTCAACTTTTTCAAGCAAGTGGGGGGGGGGGGTCCCAGGGATCTATTCTGGACCACAAGACTGAAGAAAGACTGCAGGAAGATTACTGCTCAACACTTTACATAATTGCAAAAATTCAAAAAAAAAAAAAAAACAGACTGTGGATGACTGACAAAACCGCCCAGTCATGTAATACATACTATTCCCACTTACGGGGGGTCCCCTGAAAAAAGACACACCCAAATACTCCACCTAAACTTAATACAAGGGCAGTGTGTAACGTTGATGACGTCCCGGGTGTGCAGGGTTGAAACACCTGCTTGAAACCAAACATGTGGCCTGGAAACTCCGCTGACGCTTCAAGCTTCCTGACGACCTAACTCCTGCTTGACGCTCAACATGGCACTTGAAATGGAGAAGAAAGCTCTGAATCGTCAGCCTAAACCCTAACTCAACCATGACATCCAGAAACCCCAAGCCCAAAGCCCCAAAATCATCCTACACACCTAAAACCTAAAAGCCTAAACCCTAAAAGGCCCACCCCACAAATATCAAACGCCTCATTCCTATCTTGATTATGCTTCAGTCTTCGTCGGCATGTTGTTCTCGCCAACTTCCCCCTACTACGAAAATCTGACCGAACATCTATCCAAATCCCCTTCTCCCTGACGTCCGAAAGCCGGAATGACCACCAGCCTCAAGCTAAACTCTTGACCACCCTACTTGTTGATTGTTGCCTCTCTTTCTTAAGCATCTTGCGCTCAAAAAAAAATGAGCAACCCTTTACATAAACAAAAAGCTACACCCTCAAACTTTGGTTTTCGTCTCCAGCATTGTCTCCGCTTCACAAGACTGTCTTTAAGCATCAAACCGGCATGAGCTTCGTCATGTTTCGGATGTTTCCAGATAGCACAAAGCTACAGGGGTTGCAAGTCTTGGGCTGCTGTTTGGGCTGCCTTGGCATCTTTTTTGCTATCTGGGGCCTATGCTGGTACAATGGCTTGTTTTGCATTTACAGAGATCTACATTTGGGATAAGGTGTGCTTTCTTCCCAGGGCTGGTTTAGGTCTGGTTCCCCTGGTTGGTTGGTTGCTTGTTCTTCGGATTCCGGTCGAGTCGGAACTCCGCCGACACCGACCCGCTTCGCCTGCGAGCTCGGGGTGGAGCGGCTCAGCTCCTCGGCGTCATACTGCATGGCCACCAGGATGGCCTGGCGGACGCGAAAAAAACAACCGGGTGACGCGGAGACGAATGGAGGGCGAGTCTACGGACGTGGCCATGGTTCACAACCAATGGGATCCCATTTTGGGGCAGTGTGCACCATCCATATTAGTCTATGGATGTTCACTGGGGGTACAGGGTTTTGACCCACGTCCATGAACATCTACCGAACAACGTCCAGACTTGGACATGACACAGCTATCACGTGAGAGAGTAGAGCACTGGAATCGAACAAATGGAACTGTGTGAAGTGCGGTCTGGAACATATTTTGCTGGTGGATTCTGCCAGAAGCTGGTTTGAACTGTGCGATCCCAAAAAGCTGCAGTGTCTTGGGCAAGATTTGGCCAACTACTAACCTGCGGCAACTAGAACACATTCGGCTGAAAGGATTCATTCATATCCTGAGGCTATCCCAATCTGCACAAAATCGTCCTCGCGCGTCGAGACGCGCAGACCGCCTGAGGCAAGTCGTTGAAGACAGAGAAGGACTTGACCACAGTGGACTTGACGTAGACATTGCCAAAGTCTAAGACCTGCATCAAACCATCGCCAAATCGTGGCCTTTTGGTTTCCTCTTGAAACCGTTGGCCCAAACGAGCTTTCCTATTTTGAGAAACACTCACGAAAGACAATCATTTGGGGGTCGATCACAAGGTCCAATAAACATGGGATGACCATCGGTTGGAAAACCACCAAAAGAACTTTCAACCGCCTGGAACAAGTCCACCAACATTGTTCGGCGCGTTGGACACCTAAGAAACGATATGTTTCCCCCCTTAAACCCCTTCCGGACGTGCAATGTCGGGCAGACTGAGCCGGAGGCTCTAAAGTTACCAATGGAACCTCTTCGCCCCCGTTGCTAGCGCAGCAATGCTTTGTGCAAGACTGCTAAACCACGGTGAAGACCCATTGCCTTCGAGCATCATGGTCAAATGCTTGGATTCCATGCCACGCAACCTGCCCACTTGGCTGCAAATGGCGAAAACCTGCTGAAAAAACAAAGGCGAAGAAAACCCCACCAACCCCACGATGCCTTGGCGCGACGCGCGATCTTCTCAGCGCGCGGCGGGGCAAGGCGCCGGCTCATTTTCAACGCTTGCAGACATCTTTGCGCGCCGGTGGCAGGATCAATGTCCCGCGTGGGCAAGAAATGCTACCGAGGAAGGGGCGATGACGAGGACATGAAAGGAAACATCGGGACAATGCAAAGGACGTGAAGGGAAAATCAAGGGGACTTCACGGGGACACGCATGGGATTTGAAGGGGTAGTAAAGCGACCCGAAAGGGGTAGTGAAGAGGCAGTGCACGGAAATACAGGCAACTCTTGACGCTGCAACGCAAACCCTGCCTCGGCTTAACGCAGGTGAACTTAGGACACGCAGGGGTGCAATGTCAGCAGACTGAGCCGGAGGCTCTAAAGATATGCACGGCCATGGCCGGGGGCACCACGATCAAGAATTAGCCAGGCGGATCTCCGCACCCGTGTCTGGCAAGGGGGTTCTCCCTAAACCTATAGATTCAAGGGTTACCGGTTTAGGGCCCAAAAGGAAACAACAAACCGTCCAAGTGCGCTGCTCGCACATTTTCACGCTTGAACAGCCACACTGCGGATGCAATAGATGTTAAACCCACAAACTGACCGATTGAATTCTTCACCCCCCTCTGCGTGTCAAAGGGGCCTTTCACAAAGCTGCCAAACAGAAACACAACAGAGGGAAGAACGGTCGGGATTCATCTGCACATGCAACTCCATGACGGGTGCGTTTTCAACGCCACCGCCAATTTGACTGTTGGCCACTGCCTGTACTACCGCCCCAGCTGCTCCAACCACCGCTGTACCAGTCATCCCACTCCGTGCTGCCCCACTGCTCGCCCTCGCGGGCGGCGGGAGAAGCATAGAAAGTGCTGGAGGCGTAGCGTGCCGCATTGCGGGCAAGATGTTTCCCGCTTTCATTGCGTGAGAATTCGACAGAATTCCACGCGGCCCGCTCATTTTGCCTGAAGACCCAGTCAAGCTCTTGCTGAAGTTCACCTTCGCTCCGGCCGGACAGGAAAATCAACCCATTCCAGCAACCAATGCTGCGAGGCTTGTCCTGCTCCAGCACGATGTGGATGAAGGCGCGGGGGGAATATGGCATTCCTTGGACCATAATGATCCAACGCGACGTCAGTGCATCTTTCAGCTGCTGGACCATAAACTCAAGCTCCATCTTCACGTACGCGAGCCTTGCGATTCGCGACTCGGATGTTGATCCTGAACCAACACCAAGCGTACGCTGAGCTTGCGACTGTTTCGGAGCTGCTAGCACCAGGTTTGTGCATAGCTCCATGCGAAGCATTTCCGCCTCCCGGCGCCCGGCCTCAATCATCCTCACTCTGTATTGCAAATCGAGCTCATAGCGGTCGATGAGAGAATGATAGCCGTTCTTCAGGGCGGACTTCAGCTTCTTTCGCCCCTCCTGAATCACGGCGCTGTCCGGGGAGTTCAGGCCTCTGACGATGCTGATACGATCCTCCTCGCGGAGGTCGCTTGTACCCACTGACGCCAGGACTTCTGCAGTGATGTGCGTGCTCAGTCCCATCTTCTTGAGGAGGTTGGAGCGCTGCTTGGTTGCGCTGCTGATCCTTCAAGAGGCGTTGGCTGAGGGGAGACAACGTTCCGCACGTAGTGCAATTGACCTGCCCCTCAAAGATATCATTATTGCACACAAAACTTGGCGACCTTCATTTCCACATTCTCCATGGGATTGAATGTCTTCTGCCTCTTCGCATCCCCTTGCGGGGCGCGGGGTGAGGCAGCGGCAATTCTTTCCAAGGCCGTGCTGCGGTCGTCGGCCACCGCCTGCTCACGCTTCATACCCAAGCTGTCATCATCGGCAGATACTGTTGTAGACCTGCTTCTGATTGCTCAGTGCGTGTGTACCATACGTCTCCGTTGGTGGCGTCCAAAACTGAAAGGATGACATAGTTCGGGACTTTGTCCCGAGTGAGCACACCATCCGACTCCGTCTTGAAAAAGCATAGTCCGGCACGAATCGCCATGCGAAGATCGATCTGGAACGTCTGCAAAGTAAACATGTGGGCGTCCGGTCTCATGCTGGTCTCCACCGCCAGGCACCAAACCATTCCGCATGATGCTTGCAAAATTGCGTTTGTCCGTGCGGTGATACAACACCGTTGGCGGATCGTCGCAAACATTCCAGCCGGCCCACCGACCGAGGTCGGTTCCAGGGTTGACATACCACAGCTTGGCAATCCCGGAGTCGTCGATGTTGAGCCACTCCTCATGTCCCTGGGAGGCTTTCACTTTGAATAGCCAATGAGAACAAGGGACGTCTCCGCACCGGCTTGCGTCCGGGCAACCAAGAGCAATGAACCTCTGCTTCTTGTCGAGCTTGAAGATGTCCATGATGTTTTGCATATTCCATGGAATTGGATGTTGGAGCGCGAAACCCAAATCTTCAAGGTCCATGTACCCGTCCTTGTCCATACGATAGCCACACCCCTCTGTACCTCGGCCCCTGAGGATCTTCGAGATACAGGTCAGTGATCGATGATACCTATCATCAATGCGCCGGACGGAGGGATCGTAGTCGAACTTGGGCTGCTTGACAACCACGAGCCGTTTTGCACCTTCACCGTAGTCGACATAGTTCTTGCCCTTGTAGGTGCTGTAAACCCAACAATCGTAGTGACCATCAGTCTCATTTCGGCCGTACGAGTCAAGAGGCTCAGACTTCTAGACCTCCTCGTCCTTCTTCGCCACTGCAGCTGCCTTTGCACCTGCTTGCGCCGAGCGAACATCTTGGGCGATGTCCGTGCCAGCAGAATCGGTGGCAGGAGCAAAGTCAGCTGGATTCACCGGGGCGAAGTCGAGGGTCTGTCTGGTTTCAACCTCTTCCTTTGTGAACGGCTGGCCGATCATTTCGGACAAACTCACATCACATTTCGTAAGCGTCTCCTTGCAGTACGCGAGAACCTCCACGTTCACAGTGCTGTCCTCTCGATTGCGTTGCTCGTGCTGATCAATGGGACGCACAGTGCAATCGTGCGTGCGGATCAGCTCGGCTACGCTGCCCATTGCGGGGCGCAAAATCGAAAGCATCAACAGCATGTGATGTGTTCCTCGCATAAACTGCACCGTTTTGATGATGTTGTCATCGCTGAAACACATGTGGTATCTGTCCAGGAGATCGATCGTCTCGACGAAGGGGTTAGCATCCACGTAGATCATCATCTGACTGGGTTCATTGATGATGAAATTCCGCACCTCGCTCATGTAGCGATCCCAAATCATGGAAAACCCGTAATGAAAGCTGCTTGCACCAGTCATCACTCCGAGGCATGCGCAGCCCTTGCGGGCCGCGAAGTTCATTGTCCACAACAAATGCCTCTTCGTGTCTTCAAGCATCTGGATTGCGTCACCGTCTGGTGAGTCGTACGGGTAGGTGCCACTCGTTGCCATTCCAGTAGATCATCGGGATGATGGTGGTCGTGGGGAAGTCCGTACGCGCCTCATCGATAAGGGCGGCCATCTGCTTGCAACGCTGCTGAAGGCCTTTACCCCAAAGCATCTTGGACTTCCATGCACCGACACGCGCCGGGCGAGAAGTATCGAGGCGCTCCTTGAAGTCGTACTTGCGGAGTTTCCGTTTGCCTCCGGACACCATTGAAAGTCCTGAGTCCGCAACGGTGATGTAGATCACCGCGTTGCGATCAGGGATCTTTGGAGCACCAATGATCTTCAGGTAGGGCTCGGAGATCGTGAGCAGGGGTGTCAACAGCCGCAAATAATGCGGCTGGTCCTGGATCCACGTGTGGATCAGCGACTGCACGGAAGTCACCTCCAAAAGCCCCTTCACCGTCGCCGCCAAGTTTCTATGGTACTTGGCGTTGGTGCACACCGAAGTCGTGGCGATGTTCTCCATCCACCGCCTCCATGCCGGGTCGCAATCCCTCGCGGGATGCGCCATTGCCGCCTGGCTGCTCATTGCGAGGATGTAGCAGCACAGTCACTCGAAAGTAACTGCTGCATGGTGGCATGTTCGGAGAATGCATCATGAACGGCGTCGGTATAGATGAAAGTGTATCCCTCAGCTTCCTTCAAGTGGGTTCCACGGCTTTCATCATGCTCATGAGAACCATCACATTTGAAAACTCAACAACAGAGATAGTGGGCATATTGCTGGCGACAATCCATTGCTTCTTCATTGGTTTTCCATTTCTCCCTTCGATACCGATTTTACAACCATGGAATTCGTATTTATTCATCTTGTACTTAGTCAAGAAACTCCATAGCTCAGGCCATTTCCAATAACGACAAGCTTTGGGAAGTTCAAAAGCAACTCTGACATCGTTAGAATAAACGTCATTGAGGATGCGTTTGAACCCTCTCAACAAGGATCGAAATTGCTTGACATGACCCTCAATTTTGGCGGCACCTTTGGGAGTTTGCTGGTTGACGTAACCCCATGGGCAACCTCCAGTGCATGGCAATGAGACATAAAACATTATGGAGCCTTTAGGATTCTTGCTTCTAAACTCGGCAATTTCACGGCTCAACCACTGCCTACACGTGTCGGAGCACCCATCTTCTTCTTCGGTGACCCGGATGACACGGCAACCTTTTGAAGAGTCTCTTGATTCGCCCAACCGTGAGGTCGTCGAACAACAGAATTCAATAAGGAGACGCTTGGGCTGAACGTTGCATAACGCAGCGATCTGCCCCCCCTGATCGCTGACTTTTCCGGCCTTGGTGCACGGGGAGTGCAGCAAACTGGTGGCGCAGGCTCGCGCCTGACGACTGGGGAGATTCCGATCAGCTCAAGAGCGTGATGCCATACCGGGGTACTGTCAAACGCCTTGGTCAAGATGTCTGCAGCTTGAAGAGTGGTGTCAACATTGATCAATTCGAATTGCCGATTCACGAACTGCTCCTGAAGCCATCTGAAGCTAATGCGTTGGGTTCTGTCAGTGTGCCTTAGCTTCTGGGAGTGTCCTTGCTGCAAAATAGTGATCGTGGCCTGATTGTCTTCCATCAGCTTTACCTTCCACTTATCACTGAGATGCACAGTTAGGGCATTTATGCTTGATACACTTGTACCCGCATCAACATTTCCGTACCGAATTTCATCTAACTCGGGATCGATGCGAGCAACAATGCCATCGGGCACATCAAGGGAGGCTTTACCGGCCCAAACAGGCTGAGCTGGCAGAAAAGCGACAGAGTCGGCAGTCCCTCTGCTCTGAGTGCCTGGTTCGCAGCTATGACCTCCGGTCGCTGTCTGCTTCCTACTGAAAGCATTCAGTGGATAATATGTGTTTGGCCCTACAAGTATCATGGTGCAACCAGTAGTACTATGCGAGTCATATTCGCCTGCCCAATCCGCATCAGCGAGCAACCACAACCTGCAATCAGAGAACTTATCCCTGATAAAACCCCGCATTTTAAGGTCCTTCAAACAGTGTATGTATGACACAAGTCGATGTAGAGCACTGTCGCACTCAGTGGACCATTGACTCACACGCGAGGCAAGGCTTTGTGTGGCTCTTAGCAGGTCATACCTAGCCATGCGGGCCGCGAATCGAATCTTCATTAGTACCTGCGCAGCAATCGTTTGTAATCTACCCTTTGGCTCCTCTTCACTTACGACAGGTCTCGCGACCTTCGAACCAATGAAAGGAGTGCTAACCTTGCTCAACGAAGAAACGTTTACCTTGGCAAGTTCACAATATGCGTCAACGCATGACTTGAGAAAATCAGACATGTCGTATTCAATTGTTGACTTCTTTGGTCATACAACCGGCAGGTTTATCGCATATAGTTTCTGGTCCTTTGAACTTAGAAACTTTAACTTCTTTCTTAGCCACGGTCTTGTCTCTCACTGAACCAGGTTTTGAGGGCAACGCACACTGCAAGGCTGCTTCCTGGTTCTCGCCATAGGACAACACAGTACGTCCGGTCCACCACGCGGTGTCCGCAGACATGCGATCACTCGCGTGATGCGACCACTCGTCGCAAATTGGGCTTGTTTTGGATTCATCTTTGATTGTCACACGCTGAGAATCAAGGCTGCAAGCGAATGCACTCATTTGCTCCTTCGGACGGAATAGGCTTTTCCTGGGCTGCAAGTGGTAACGTGTCCACGTTTTCGTGCTCTCATCATGCTCCCAATAGTCTTCTGTCCTTCTTTGGGAGCAAACACCCGCGTGTTGCGCGGAACCCTCAAACACGTGGCTGAAAGGGTGTTCCTCCTTCGACAATCTAACATTGTTCTTTTCGATGTGATGACACCCAAAGTATCGGCCGAATGGTTCGGGCGCGTCGATCTCGACGTCCTTCCCGATCAGATCCCATCCCTTGTCAATGCTACCGGCAGGTCCTGCGAGTTTGAAATCGTCAACGCACACAACAAGCAGCAGGTCGAGTTCTGGCTGATGGAAGATCGATGTCCATATTTCGGGCAACACTCTAACGAAGCCTTGCTTACCTAGGGCATCTTCGAGGTGCTTTTCCCAAAGCCCCCCTGAATCGGGATGTCCGTACAAGGCTAAGACGAGTGGAACGATGGGGTCAATGTATTGTTTGCTCCAATGGCTAGGCCATCTGTTCTTTGGCAATCTAAGCCATGTAGGAACGCCTTTGAACAGGGCTTGGATGTAGGCTTGTTTCGCATCGGCTTGCGCCTTGCGGTAGCCGGGCTGCGACCCGAAAGCGTCGAGGATCTTTGCTGCCTCCATTGACGCTGTGCTGGACCCTAGCTCCGCAAATAATGCTGCCACAGAGTTTTCATCATACACTTTTTTCCCTTGGAAAACGGTCCTTCCTTTGAACTTCTTGTTAGGATCGTCGTCGGAAAGCTCACTACCCTTTTCGTAACAAGCTTCGAAAATCCTACCAATGTGGACCTTTTCCCTTTTGTTCTGCGCTTCTCTGACGACACGCCTACATTCGTTTACTCTGCTCTCATCCCAAGCGCCTTTCTTTCGAAGGTTTTCCCATTCCTTGTCAAGAGCAGCTTGGGCCTTTGGCGTGGTGGCTACTTCGGCCTTTGGTACAAGTCTGGCTACGACTGCACTGAACAGTTCAAGAGCAACATCAAACCCAATTTTCTTGATTCGCTCTTTGACCAACTCACGCAATTGCGGACGATGCGGCTCCTTTGCAGGCTTGTCGCGTTCAGGGAGAACGGACATCGCCGGCGCTTGCCGAATTACGGGCATCGTCGGCTCGCCCTCGCGGGCGGCGATGGTTAGCTTTGCACTTGATGCAGCTTCGGGGTGCTCAGATCTGGCCTCAGTCGAGACTGTGGTGTCGAGCACGGCTTTCTTGGCATCTGCACGGAGCTGCTCTTCGTACTGCTGGGTAAGGGCCTTTCGGTCCTGGCTGCCGAGCATGACCCACATGTCGGACGGGATATCGGGAGGCCTCTTGGGTCCGGCCTTCCTACGGACGAGCCGAACCCCATCCCACACGTAGCCATCGGGCACTGGTGACCCATCAGGCATTTTGCTTGGGTCGAACGCACCACTTTTGTCAGGCATGACAGGCTTGATCTTCGCTTCGGATTGCTCCGATGCGGCGGGTTCCTCGACATGAGCTTGCCCACGCTCCAGCGGCACAGGGTCACTTCGTGTTTTGGCATCGGCAAAAGGTGGATGAGATGCAGGGTCTTTCAACAACCTCATCGGGAAGATGAACTCATCCGTTGGAAGCTCAATGCGCTTTGTTCGCTGTACCATGAGGGACGCATGTTCGATATGATAATCGAGTCCTTCTAGCTTTGCAACAAGGAACTCACCTTTCCATGCGAACCCAGGCTGAATGTGGTACCCGAGAAACACGCCTTCATTTGATGTTGGCGAAGTCTTGCCTGCCGGGTTGTTCCAGAACAGTACCTTTGCTCCGAACGGTATCTCAGCTTCATCAAAGGTCTTGTGAAACCTGAGGTACCATGGCGAATCGTTTCCGTTCAACTGTGGCAGGATGTTGGTTGCAACTGCATTGCATTGTGCTGAATGGCAAATGGCCACATCGACAGTGGGAACCCTGACTGTACAAGATTCGCACGTGCTCCCTCCAATAGATGTCTGATTTCCCTTTCGACAAACGATTTGGAGGAATCGACATTCAATGGAGGTCTGATGACGATACCCCAACTGCTCTAATCGGTGTAGAGAACCTCAACCTCGTCCCTACCGGAAATGAAATGCTGGATCCCTGCAACGGATTGCTCCGTGCTTTTGCTGGTCGACGGATACACGTACCTGAACTGCAAATTCACGTCCTTGATCACGAGAGCACACCATTCGCCTTTTATGCCTTGCTCAATGTTGGCCTTAAGAATCACATGATCGGCGATGATGTGATCTCCGAGTGCCACCTTTCGATCTTGCATATGGGGCAAGCATCTTGGCACGTTGGCAAGCGCGGCAAAAGGGATTCTTCGGATAGTGTGCAAACAGGTGCTCTTTGGTACTTGCTTCGGCAACCAGGTCTTGCTCTTTGCGGGATCTCACAAACCGCTCAACTTCGTCGTCGGGATCGTCACCTTCGTCGATGCCTTCGTCATGAACCGGTGCAGGCGCTGGCTTGGATGCAGCTACTGCACTCAACGATGGCTCAGCTTCACAGCTAGAATCCATGTAAGGCACATGACCGTCAACCTTAAGCTGGATCAGGGCACCATCAGGGCGAACCATGGTTGGCGCCTTCCCGGACTCCCAATGGAAGGAGTATCCTTGATCCAGGCACTTTACATCCAATGACAGCACTGCAGGAGAACTCTCAAGGATGTAAGGCTGAGCGGGCTCACACAATACATTGACATTGATGTCAGCGATTTCGGAAGCAGTGATGTTTCCGTTTGCAGTCACAAGGCGAATAGGCTGGGGCGCCTGCTTTCGGACCGCCTTGGATGCATTCCTCAGAGCAGCTTTGCTGATGAGGTCCTGCTCACTACCGGAATCAATTAGCCACACATCCTTTCCCTTTGGGGCAGGAGTGGCTGCCCTTGGCGCTTCGACATCCTTGCGGACATCGCGAGGCGGCATGGCAATTCTCAGGCACTCATCACAGGGTAGGCTTGAGATGGAATCGGATTCCACATCGCACATGAAACCACAAGCGGGCTGGGCTCCATTCTCAATGGCTTTGATTACGGCATTCAACTGGTTCGCGGCCTTGCTGCCTTGTTTGTCCCTTTGGTCGGCCTAGGGCAGTCCTTTTGCATAAACATCCTATTGTACTGCCGGTCCTCATATTCGAGCTTGAAACCATCGCCTTCGGCGGGGATCTCATGACGTGAGCATTGGTGTCGAATGACACTCCTACCAGGTCGATCGGCTTTGCGAACATGGCGTACCTGGTGCAGACTGCAGCAGCTTTGGCCTTAGGCTTAGGCTTAGGTGAGTTTGCACGCTTCTTAGCCGCAGGATTAGCATTGGCCTCGTTGCTCGATGCCGCAACGGCAGACTTGCCGCCCGTGGAGGCGTGGCTAAACTTGCATTTGTCACCTCTAGTGCACTTCCCTTGAGCAAAGAAAGAGCACGGTGCCTTTTCTCCCTTATTGCCTTTGGGGGAATTCTGTCTGCCACGGGCTCGCGGCTCCTTGCGGTGCGCGTCAGGGCAATTTGCCCCCCTCGTGCACGAGCCCTTCTGGGAGTCAAAGCAGTACTTCTCCTCAGTGTCCTTCGGCTTAGGTGCGCTCTTTTTCTTGGGGTCCTTCTTTTCGGGAGCAGCGGCACCTGCCTTAGGCGTTGGGGCTTTACTTGCATTGACCTTGGACACGCGCTCTCGGTTCTCGCGAAGCCTGTCCCTTTCAATCAGATCCCTCATGCAACGCATCAGGAAATCATATGATTTGTTGGGATCATCATCACGGCAACGATCATATGTGTCAATGTCGTACCGCAACAGATGGCAGCTCCTCACTTGGCGAAGCAAGATGTCTTTCAACACCTTTTCTTCGGGCGGCTTTTTCATGCCGGCAATCACGGAATCCCAAGCGTTTAGGAATCGCTTGAGATCCCGTCAGTTGGCATTGGCCCCTGGGAGAATTGCAGGGGCGGTACCGGCGCACTTGTTTTGATCGGGGACCGACCACTACCTGATGGCTTCTCTGCGGGTCCCTGCGGATCGCGAGCATCGGCAAACAATGCTGCGCTTTCGGCAGGTGGCATTATGCTGGGAGTGTACCCAGAATCGTAGCCGTCATAGGTAACAAGTGACCTGAACTTTTCCTTTGCATATTGAAATGGATTGGACAGCGGGTCCAACATTGACCTTTGTGACCGAGCCGACTTCATGTCATCGGTCATCAACTCTGGCGAATCCTCTCGGGTATCGCGTACCCCTTTGGGCTTCGATCCATCCTCGCGGAGGTCGTCTTGCTTCTGACACCTTTTTAGCTCATCGAGCTCGTCCTGCAGAAGCCCGTTTTGGTGGGCCATCATGTCAATCGTCCTGGCGTTCTTCGCTTCAACACGTGCGGTGTCATCAGCGTGCTTAGCGGCTTGCTCCTGAAGGAGTTGCTGAGCATCAGTCAGGGTGGATTCAATGGCTTGCCGAAACTCAGTTGCTTTGCGTCTCATTTCCACTTCATGCAATGCTTGGGCATTTTCCTCACACACTTGGCTTATCCTAGCTTCAGCAAAGTTCACTTCTCGGATGAACTCGTCGCTCACTCGCTGTTCGTATTCACGAATTCTATGCGACTGGGCTTGCACACACTCAGCGTAGTGTGCGTGCAGCTGATTTTGTGCGGCACGGAGCTCCTCACGGTTTTCCGCTTGCAAATGCGTAACAGCTGCTTGATGCAGGGCTTCGGCTTCAGACCTAATAGCTGCATCGTTCCCAAAAGCAAAGATTGCGGTATTGTACAGTTGAAGGGAATTCATCAGGGTGCGGTTATATTGCGCATTGGCGCTTGGCGCGAACATTCGCGCACCGCCGCCGGTGGCGTTGTCGGAGCTTGCTCCGACATCGTCCACAGGCATGTTGGATCCATCAACTGGTACAAGGGAACCGTCCATTGCTAAGAGCTAGGGGCCTACGGCTGATAACCTATAGATTCAAGGGTTACCGGTTTGGGGCCCAAAAGGAAACAACAAACCGTCCAAGTGCGCTGCTCGCACATTTTCACGCTTGAACAGCCACACTGCGGACGCAATAGATGTTAAACCCACAAACTGACCGATTGAATTCTTCAAAACCTTCTACCCGCATCGGTTTTGGTGACTCATGGATCGCGGCGACTCGCAACTCAGGCCCCCCACCCCAGGCCCAACAGAGATGAGGCCCAGCTGCCAATTCTCTAGGCCTCCCAGCAGCCACAAGAACTCCCAGCACGCACCAGTCCGTGCTTCATTTGGGGCTCCCCGTTTTTTCGGCGTACCCGTTTTTTGGGGGGTTAAAAAAAAGGAAACTGAAGCCATTGCGAACATTCCCCTAACAGCAAACTATGTAGGGCTCTAGGTTTTAATGTGAGTCAAAACCTGCACCTGGTGGGTTCGTCATCAGCTCTCTGAAGCACGGTCGTCTCAAAGATTGAAACGGCGCAAACTGCGGTCATGCAGTTGCCGAAAACTGTTACATTGCCTACCAACCAAACAAAACAACCAACCACTAAACCAACCAGACAAAACAACCAAAAACCACTAAACCTATCAAAAGCAACCAAAAACCCACTAACCCAACAAAAAACAACCAAACACTACTAAACTCACCAAAAACCACTAAACCAAGCAAAAAAACTAAACAACCAAAGTCCACAAAACAAAAAAGAGAAAGCGCACCAAAACCCACCAAAACCAACCAAAAAGACAAAACAACCAAAAATCGATAAACAACCAAAACACACAAAACAGCCAAAAACCACAAAACAACAAACAAATAGACACTAAACCAACCAAAACTAACACTCAACAACCAAAAAACAACTAAACAACTAAAAGACAAAACAACCAAAGCCCACAAAACAACCCAAACAAAGACAAAGCAACCAAAAACCACCAAAACCAACCAAAAAGACAAAACAACCAAAAACCACTAAACAACCAAAAACCAAAAAAATACAACCAAAAAGACACGACCAAAAACTTCTGAATCAACCAAAAACCGCACAACAACCAAAAACCGCCAAACCAACCAAAAGCAAAAAAAAAACTAAACCAACAAAAAAAAAACAGCAAAACAACCAAAACCACTAAACCAAAGCAACGAAACGGTCAAAAACCAATAAACAACCAAAAAGATACAAAATTACCAAAAACCACAAAACAAACAAAAACACACAACAACCAAAAAACCAAAACCGACCAAAAAAACAAAAACGAAAAAGAAACCCAAAAATTACCAAAACCAACCAAAAAAAGAACACAACAACCCAAAAACCACTAAACCAACCAAAAAAACAAAGCAACCAAACACAACACAAAACACACACAAAAATAAGAATAAGAAAAAAAGAAAAAATAAAAACCACTAAATCAACGAAAAAAGATCAACAGCCAAAACACAAAGCAACGAAAAACCACCAAAACAAACCAAACAAACCAAACAAAAACAGGACAACCCACTCCAGCAAAAATAAAAATCGCCAAAACAATAAAACAACAAAAACCCACTAAACTGACAAAAAAAAAACACCACAAAACACAAAACAACAAAAACAACAACACGAAACAACCACTAAGCAACCAAAAAAAAAAAAAAAAACAAAACGACCAAACAAAAAACGGAAAACCACAAAGCAGCCAAAACAAAACAACCAAGACCACGAAACCCAAAAAGAATACGGCCAAAAAAACACAGAACAACAAACAACTAAACTCTAAACCAACCAAAAACAACACCAGCAAAAACCACAAAACAACCAAAAACACAAAACAACCCAAAACCACTAAACCAACCAAAAAAAAAAAAAACAACCAAAACCCAGAAAACAACCCAAATAAGACAACCAAACAAGTGAACAAACCCAAAAGAAAGACAAGACAACCAAAAACCACAAAACAGCCAAAACAACAAAAACCACTAAACCAACGAACAAAAGAAACAAAAATATTAAAAAAATGACAACCAAAACTCACTTTACCACAAAACAAAACTAACCAACAAAAACACAACAACCAAAAAAACAAAACAACCAAAAACCACTAAACCAACCAAAAAAAAAAAAAAAACAACCAAAACCCAGAAAACAACCCAAATAAGACAACCAAACAAGTGAACAAACCCAAAAGAAAGACAAGACAACCAAAAACCACAAAACAGCCAAAACAACAAAAACCACTAAACCAACGAACAAAAGAAACAAAAATATTAAAAAATGACAACCAAAACTCACTTTACCACAAAACAAAACTAACCAACAAAAACACAACAACCAAAAAAACAAAACAACCAAAAACCACTAAACCAACCAAAAAAACACGAAACCAAGCAAAAACAACCAAAACACTAAGGCACGACCGAAATTGCGAACTCTCCAAGGCTAGGGCTGGCCGAGCACTCCCGAACCTCAGCCTGGGTCGTGGGCCCCGCCTGAGAGAAAAAAATGCGACGCGCCGGCCGTCACAGCGAAGCAAGAGGCTTTGCCGTTTTCGGGTGCTTGAAGGGGCATTGTACGTCAGGGTGATTATTCATGGTTGCCCACTTGCCATAAGTCTCCGTTCAGTGGGCAACCAGACTTACCACCCGCTTGCCAAGTACAGCAACCTGCCTCTTTAAGACCCATTGTTCGGTGGGCTTTTAGAGGGAAACCCAAAGGACATTCACCATTTTGGGGGGGGGCCTCAAAACAGGACACACCAAAAAATCAGCAAGCCCATTTTCGGATTCTGACAAGGACAATCATGTAATTTAGCATCCCAGAACCCATTTAGCATTCAGGGTCACCTAGAGAGAGAGAGAGAGAGAGAGAGAGACTTTGGCATTGCTGGAAGAATGGACTGGGATTGGCCGCACATGCTGAAATATATTTGCAAATTGATCAGTTGTTGCACGTGGATGCCGTGAAAGTGATGGCGACTCCCGCCTTGTACTTCTTCTTGATGAGTTTATTCTCATCGTGCATGTAGCCTGCATAGACATTCCAAGTTCTCTGGGTCTTGGCGGGCCTTTCTTTCAGATTCCAGATCTGTATGAGGGTAAGTAGAAGCAGCGAGAGTCAATCCGGGGCAGTCCGCTGGTCATCCAACAGCCCCACCTCTCCAATGTTTTTCCAAGAGACTTCATCCTACTCAAGGTGGCTGGTTCCTGACTTGAGCCTACATATCGATACTGACGTTTACATCAGTGCCCCTGAAGCCCTTGCTTCCGCCGCCAACAAACTAACCAAACCAAACCAAACCCAACCAAACCCAACCCAACCCAACCAAACCAAACAAAACCAAACCAACCAGCCAGCCGATCAACCAACCAACCTACTCACACAAAAAACGGCAAACGGACCACTCACCCGCTCCGGAATTTCCTGAGCCCAGGGACGGTGGCCCGTGACGCCGCGAGCAGCGCTGTCGTCGTCCAGCGCACGCTCCAGGTGCAGCTTCTCCATCGGTAGATCGTCCACGTTGTACCGGGGACCTCGGGCATGCGGACATATGGGCGAAAAAATCGGGAAGCCAACAGAAACAAAGACCAAAACACCTGCGGTCCAATTCCTGGTGTGCTTTTGACCCCTACCCCATCGTTTCGCTCCAGTCGCGCCCTGAGGCGCGGGCTTTTCAATCCTGATCCAGGCAACATGCCCATGTTCACATCATCCTCGTAAAAAATGTCCTGAGCTAATTCAAAGCGCGTTCCAGCAAGCTGATCTCAACGCGTCAGCATTGGAATTTGGTGAGCCGATTCCCTAGTGGTAGTTTAATGAAAATACTACAGGTGTCATCCCCTACTGCAATAGGTGCTGATGAATGATGGCGGTGCTTCATAAAATGCACTTGCGCTCTTTTAGCTTTGCCCTTGTGAAAAAACCACGGACAACCTTCTCAAACTAAAAGACGCTGACGACACATGCAAGCATGCAGCTTCTTGAGGATACGTATACTATGCAGCAGACTTTCAAGTGAGGGGTGTTCCCCTCCAAAACTGGTTCCTTGTGTAACTCATGCGTGAACCGGTCTCTCAACCTATCAAAATCTCAGCGACTCCAACTCCTAAAAGCGCCGGAGCTGCTATCGGCTCGGAGTTCTTTGCCTCCTTGTCCTTCATCTTCCGTCGCATCCTCGACTCCTGCAAGCACAACTCGCATCAAGACCCCCGCGTCTTCACCGCCGTGCCTTGAGAAGCTTGTTGTAGCGCTGCTTGTTCCTCACATGCTCCTGGGAATCCGAGCGACCGCCGCAAAGTGCTCACTTCACTTGCAGCCTGCATTGCTGAAGGAGACAAGGAGTATGGAGTAGGCTCCGGCCTTGAAGCATAACATCTCCGAACCAAGCGATTCTTTGGAAACTGCGCATTAAGTGAAGCACAAGTCTAGCATGATGGAATCCAGCGCGTCGGACGAATGCTGATTCCTCTCAATGTCTTCCTGGTCATATGTGCACATTGAGATGCTGACACATCAAGCAAAGAAAGCGGCAGCAGGCTCTGCTAGCGGCCTTCATGATCTTGGTCAAGCTCTGAAGATTTCCTTGGGATGCTTGCACGTGAAGCAAAGCTGCAAGTGGCACCTCCTGCACCACCACACAGTTAACTACATTTTGTGGGGGGTGTCCCCTATTTTGATATAGGCCCTTCTTGGATCCCCTAATTATCAACTCGCATTCGGCTGAAGCACGAGCTTTGGGCGGCAAGCTCAACTGCTCCTCAGATACAATCAGTCGGTGTTTCTCTGCGACTCGAAGACTCTGACTCTTAAATTTACGCTGGTGCATCTTTTCCTGTATTCTCAAAGCACTTGGCTCGCGCATGGTCCAGGTGGAGCCATGCAGGGAGTCACCAAATGGGAGAAAAGTTGCCCTTGCACAGAGCCTTTGGCATTGGTCGATTGATCACTGCCAGTTGTGCGCTCACTTGATGAGCGGGTTGGCGAAGAGGAGCACCAGGGCGATGACCAATCCGTAAATGGTCAGGGACTCCATGAAGGCCAGGGACAGCAGCAGCACTCCTCGCAGGTCATCCGCGACCTCAGGCTGCCGGGAGATGCCATCAATGCACCTGCCCGATGCAATGCCCTGGCCGACTCCGGAGCCGATGGCTGCCTTACATGCAAAAAACCTGGAAATAACAAGGTGATCACCGTTGAAGGCCACTAAAAGTGGGACCGAAAACGGAAAACCAATGGGCTACACGGACTGAGCTTCCAAACCAATAGCGAAGCCAGCCCCGATGGCGGACAGCGCAGGGATCCAGACGGAGCCCTCATCCGCGAACGCCACCTGCGGTGTCGCCAGGACTGCTGCGCTCAGGGCTGCTGCGGTGCCTGCGTTGGTGGCCGGAGCAGACACGGGAGCGCGGGCAACAGGCACAAATGCGCTGAAGAGTGCGCCCGAGCACAGCAGCACAGCACCGGTCAGCACCAGGGAGCGAGCCATGATGACAGTGGATGGTGTCAAGGCAAAAATGGCTGGCCAACTCTCAACTTGCGCCAAAACCGGGCAAACATGCAGTTGGCAGCAGCTGCCTGCTAGTCTGGCAAAGCTAGATGCAAATCTGCTTTGTCCTGGTTGACGTAGATGTGCCTTAAATCCAACTTGAAAGTCGTGCTTGCTCCAGAAAGTCAACCACAAACCTCCCTTGGCGTTTCTCTCAAGGCCCCTTGGAAGCTTGCAGCCAAGCCGACGCAAACAACTCTGGCCCACTCTGGCAGCCAGGTGGCTCAGGGTCAAAATCTCGGCCGGTGCGCTCCAGCCCCTTGACCGGCACATTCTTTTCGCCCAGGACGGGCGCCTGGAAACACGCGGAAGAAAAACCGGCGGCTTCCGGCGGCTGGCGTTCTGCGAGCCTCACCCGAGCACCTCATGGTGTGGGAGTACAGCTTGGAGCCTCGCTTTCCACGGTGCCCCGTGCGTTGCCCCGAAGCGGCCGGCGTTTGTGGCACTCCAGCAGTCTGAGGAACGGGCAGTACTTGATGATGAGATCTTGCGAGAACTTCCCCAGCGCCTCCGAGTCCATTTGTCTCAATCGCACAACAAAAAAGTCAGAAAACATGAATGATCAGAAAATCCAACAAAAGAAAACCACTTCCAAACAGACTTCATCGAATCACATCAAATGACCATCCCGTTTTATGTTGCCCCGATTCGCGACAAGGCAGGCCCCCCGCCTTTGGGGTGAAGGACACCACGACGCTGGTGTTTTCATTGGGTCCAAGCTTCCCCTTCATTGGATGCACTGCCATGTGCGGTACCTGATTGACAAAAGTATGCGAAAATTTGACAATAGCCATGAACTGTTCTGCCCCTTTGCGCACGCGTGGAATCTCAAAGTCCAAGGGCATGTTCTGCGCGCTGTTGCTGATTCGTAGCACGATGTCTCGCCTTTGGGCTAAAGTCTCAGGCTGAAGCAACGAATCGACTGAGTCCAAGTCCGATGGTTCACAGGGCACTGCCCGAAATGCAGCATGTCCGGAGAGACCTGGCTTGCCGCTTCAGCACAAGGGCTATGATTTTGGTCCCAAGCTGTGCGTGTGTCTGTGTGTGTGTGTAGTCAGAATTACCCTGACGCCAACCAGGGGCTTTACATGCAGGGGGCATAGGCTCATGGTGGTGACCTATGCCAACGAAGCTAGCCATCATGAAGAAAGCGCGGACTGATCATCCGCGTGCATCCGCACTGTGATACAAGGTCTATTTGGTCCCCCCGTGAATCGCTGTTGCTTCTCATTTTTGCCTTTTGAAGTCAGTAGAGGGAAGCCATCGGCCTCGCCACTCAAAACTTACCCACTCGAAACTTACCCAGCCGAACTCACACTGACTCGAAGGCCGAGCACAGTGGCACAGTGTGTGTATGTGTGCGTGAGAGACAAAAAGAATACGCATAGGTATGTATATGCCATGTTCAAATGCAAACTCAAACCCAGCAAATACAAACTCAATTTTAAAGAACCAAAAATACCAACGACAATGGGAAATCAAATCCAGCAAAACTAACAAAATGAAAATTCAAATCCAGCAATCCCTCACGTCCAATTCAAAAGGAAGCTCCAGAATCTCCAGCAATACTGTGCCGATAGAGCCGGCGAAGGCAGTGGGCGGAAGTTGCAAAAAACATGAATTACGGCTTGCAGCACACGTATTTCTCTTTCTCTCTCTCTCTGTGTCTCTCTCTTTATCTCTCCCTTCTTCTTTCTCTTTCTGTTTCCTTTCTCTTTCTCTTGTGTACGTGTGCGGATATGTGGGGATCTGTGTGTATTTGCGTATGTGTGCACGTGTGCATGCGTGTATGTGTGTCTTTGTGTGTGTGTGTATGTGTGTGAAAGTATAAGTGTAAGAGTTTAACTGCGTATGTGCGCGCATGTGCGCATGTGCGTACGTGCCTATGTGCGTGTGCATATGTGTATGTGTCTCTTTGTGTATATATACTAAATGTGGTGTATGTACAGGAGTATGCATGGGTATGTGTATGTGTGTGTGCGTGTGTGTATGTGTGTATGTGTGTATGTGTATATGTGTACGTGTGTATGTGTGTGTGTGTATGTGTGTAGTGTGTGTATGTGTGTGTATGTGTGTGTGTGTATGTGTGTGTATGTGTGCGCAGGTGTCTGTGTGTTGTACGTGCGTGTATGTGTTTGTAGGTGTCTCTGTGTCTGTGTCCCTGTGTGTGTGTGCGCGTATGTGTGCAAATGTGTGTGAGCGCGTCTTGTGTATGCATGTGCATGTGTGTATGAATGTGTGCATCAATGTGTGTGTGTGAATGTGTAGTGTAGGGAAGTGGTGCATGTGTGATATATATATATATAAATATTGTGTGTTCAAATATGTAAGTAAGCAAGCAAGTATGTATCAATGTATGGATGCATGCATGGATGGATGGATGGATGGACGGATGAATGGATGTATTAGTGAATGTATATATAGATGTCTGGATGTATGGACGCAGAGATGTATGGACGTATGGACGCATAGATGTATGGAGGTATGAACGTATGGATGCATGAATGTAGCAGTATGTGTCTGGCAGTGTGTACGTAACAGCATGTGGGCAAAAACATGGCAGTAAGTAAGTATGTATGCATGTGTGTATGTACGTACCAATGTATGTATGTATGTATGTACGTACGTACGTATGTATGTATGTACTTACGTTTGCGTGTAATATGTGTGCATGTGATATGCCTGGACGCATGCGTGTATCTACGTACGTGGGAGCATTCTTGTGCGGTGTCCTGTGGAAAACGTGTTTGTGTGAGTTGTGCATGTGGTTGCTTCTGCCGTTTGTGATTGTGCGTGTGATTGTGTAATTACTTTAAGCGTGTATAATTGTGGATAATTGTGTGCAATTTGCATTGTGTGTGTGTTAGTTTGTGTTTTTGGTCTTGTGCTTTTGTGCTTTTGTGTTCTTATGCTCGTGTTTCACTGTGGTGTGTGTGTGTGTGTGGGTGCGGGCGGTGGCGCGGGCAGGGCGGGCGGGGGGTGCGTGCGGGCGGGGCAAGCGGGCGTGGGGCGGGCGAGCGGACGGGCGCGAGGGCGCGGCGCGCGGCGCGGCGGGGGCGCGGGCAAAGGGGGCCGCGGGGGCGCGGGGCGCGGGGAGCGGCGCGTGCGCGGGCACGGGCGCGTGCGCGCGCGCGTGCGCGTGGGCGTGGGCGTGGGCGTGGGCGTGGGCGTGGGCGTGGGCGTGGGCGCGGGCGCGGGTGTGGGCGTGGGAAGGCGTGTGCGTGGGCGTGGGCGTGTGCCTGCGCGTGTGCGTGTGCCTGCGCGTGTGCGTGTGCGTGTGCGTGTGCGTGTGCGTGTGCGTGTGCGTGCGCGGGTGCGCGTCTGCGGGTCTGCGGGGCTGCGTGTCTGCGTGTGTCTGTGTGTGTGTCTGTGTGTGTGTGTCTGTGTGTGTGTCTGCGTGTGTGTCTGTGTGTGTGTGTGTCTGTGTGTGTGTCTGTGTGTGTGTCTGTGTGTGTGTCTGTGTGTGTGTCTGTGTGTGTGTCT
>CAUJNA010003737.1:0-125120 GCA_963377175.1 Effrenium voratum | reverse complement strand
GTGTGTCTGTGTGTGTGTGCTTGTGCGGGTGAGTGCGCATCGCTGTGTGTGTTTGTGGGTCTCTGTGTGTGTGTGGAGTGTGTGTGTGTGTGTGTGTGTGTGTGTGTGTGTGTGTGTGTGTGTGTGTGTGTGTGTGTGTGTGTGTGTGTGTGTGTGTGTGTGGGTTGTGTGTGTGTGTGTGTGTGTGTGTGTGTGTGTGTGTGTGTGTGTGTGTGTGTGTGTGTGTGTGTGTGTGTGTGTGTGTGTGTGTGTGTGTGTGTGTGTGTGTGTGTGTGTGTGTGTGTGTGTGTGTGTGTGTGTGTGTGTGTGTGTTTGTGTGTGTGTGTGTGTTGTATGTGTGTGTGTGTGTGTGTGTGTGTGTGTGTGTGTGTGTGTGTGTGTGTGTGTGTGTGTGTGTGTGTGTGTGTGTGTGCGTCAGTGTGTTCTTGCCTTCAGCGCTGGCAGAACTGCTGTGCCCAGCAGCTTCAACGGCAGGGCCAAGTTCAGCTCCTGGCAAGGGAGCTTCCGGCAGACTTCTCGGTATCGAGACAAATGCAACACATGTTTGAAAAAGTCAAGCATCACGCATCCATCCCTGCTCCAACTCCACTTTCTCTACTCTTCCCCATAAACGGTAAAATGGAACCGTGAATGGAGATGTTCAGGGGTCGAAATCCCCCCTCCTTCCAAATTCCATTTTCATCGGGCTGAGGAGACGCGTCCTCGGGTCAGAAACACAGCTTCCGGCCCGTTCACTCCTCGCTCTCAATCTTCCCGTGGAACTCATGCCGCGTCGTGTGACGATCAGGCATGCGGTTGCAAATGAAGCCCTGACAAACGCAACGCTGCCCAACGCAAGCCCTTCCAAGTTGTTCAAGCTGCATGAAGCCCCCCCCAAGGACGTGCGACAAAACTATTGGAGGCACAAAGAATCCAGATGCGAACTCCTCAGAGTAGCCCAGCCTGGCCCTCTTTGAATACAGACGGCGCATAGGTGAATTCAAGCGAGATGCTGCCAAAAGCAGGCACCTCAGAATCGCAGCAACCCATCTCGCATGTGTGCTATGTAACATGGGCTCACTTTTCACATGTCTCATGCCGAAATCGACAAATGAAGCTTGCGACACCACAAACAACAGCTGGTACCAAGGACGGTGCCGTTCCCGCGAAGGGTGAAACACTGAGAGGCCTTTGTGCCTAGCTCGGGTCAGTCTTGTGTCTTAAAATTTTCTGTCGGACGCTACGCCCGCCTTCTCAACCGTCTCTGCTGGGGAGGATGCACCGGGCATGGTGCCCCTGTTGATTGTGCCTCAGGGCGCTGACAATATCTCAAAATGGCAAGGCTGCATGCAATATCTCACATGGCGCTCCACGTAGCAAACATTGAAGCACTAAGGGTCGCACCATCCCCTTCATGTCCCTGGCAAGTTGCTGCAATGTCCAACACATGCCAGCAGAGCGCATCCTGACTTGGGTCAAAAGCCCGTATCCGCAGTGAACATCCCAATTCCAACTAAAACAGGTTCTAAAATGGGTGGTGCACCTACCCCAAAATGGGATCCCATGGGTTTTGACCCACAGCCACTTGAACCTCCCATGCAACTCTCTTGGCCGCCTGAGACTTGGAAGTGTCAGGACTCGCGTTGTTGGGTTGTGCGGCGCGGCATCTCAAAACGTCGTGTAGAGTTTCCAACTGGCGGTGGCTAAAAAAAAGTACATAAATCACGCCTTGCTAAATGGAACCAAAGACTAAACCCTGCGTACTCTCCCGAAATCACACCTGTGACTCAAATGGAGGGAGAGTTGGCTTCATTCCTTCCAGCCTCTGGAGGCACCAGCCACGCCCCTTCCCCGCCTCAAGCACTGAGGCGCTAAAGCCGCAGGAAGTGGGCCCGTCGTTCACGAGCTCCACGCGGATCGACTGAGCGAGCCGCGAGCTGGCTCGGCTCGCATCGGCTGAGCCGTTTCCCACAAAGTGGTGCCGTGGATCGTGCAGAGGGACCGAACAAATGTGCAGAGAAGGGCATACATGTGCCAAGGGAGCTCTTTGCATGGCAAGGGAACCAAGGTCAGGAACCGGCGCTGTGCCCTCTCTGCAATCAAGCGGATTCGAATACATGCTCAGCTAATCCCTGAGTCTGGCCTTGGACAGGCCATGGTACAGGCTCCCAAAATCCAGGCTGTCTGAGCGCGGGCGGCTTCAAAACACAATCCAACTTGTGAGGCAAATGGTGCACAATTCATCACACCAAAACCCCCGGCCAAGAGGTCGCAGTTCAAAACAGGCCTAAGCACCTCTATCTTAGGCATACTACGCCTCAGCCAAGCTGCTTATCACCTGCCCATCTTTGTATACCTGGAGCGTCTGGTCAACGCACTCGGCATGAACCTCCAACGTCCTGGCGGCTCTAAGCGCATCGCCAGCTTGAGCTTTGTGCAGGAACCACTTTCGACCCATGTTGAAAAGCCGTACGCCAAGCTTGAAAGAACAAAAAAACGCGGAAGATATCAAAGAAGCACAAGCCACGACAATACCATGCTTCCTACCTCAGGCTCTACATTCCCTTCCGATGTTTGATGCGTGGTCGTTGGAGCTGCATATGCGCACGCTCCAAGTACCGTGAGCACGCATTGCAGTTGGACACGGCAGCAAAGAACGTGACCCGCAAAGTATTGACATCAGTCCACAAAAGAAATCAATTTATGAGGCTTCTGGCTTCAAAACTAACCTTTCTGACCCCTTGCTTGCGCAAGACTTGTCTTTTTAACCATGTTAGGAAAGCAGTGTTGCGTCACCTTCAAAGGACACAGAACAAAATATCATGCATTAGCTTCCAACAACCAACAAACTCGCCATGACTTTGGGGGGCCGTGTTCTTTTGGCCACAAAACCGACTGCCGTCCGGTCCTGCTCGACGGAACCAGAGAGCTCAAGCCCTGCATGTTGAGCTGCACCGCCTCGTGCACGGAGGTAGGCAGCCTCAGCAGGCGCAGGCTGGGCCAAATACCAAAAAAAAAAAACGGAAGAAAAGAAAAGGTTTGACTTGCTGGTGCGATAAGTAGGGAATGAGGGAATGAACTTGGGGATTCCCTTAAAGGAAACCACCAATTGGATGGTAAGGAGTCATACCACATGTCCTATCGCAGCAAGTTCACGGATCCAATGCCGCCAGGCTGCTCCTGGCTGAGCTCAATCTTCACCCTCTTCACATCCTCTGAGCTGCCAGCAGGCCCGATCTTGCCCATTGCAGGGTTGGGCTTCAGGTATCTTGAGGGAGAGAGGAACTCAAACCTTGGCTTGGCAGGTTGCCGAGATTCCAAAATGAAAGGCTGCTACAGTGGGAAATCCACCAGATCTTCAAAATCCTGTACACTGGACAAAAGCATGTCCTCACTGATGCACCTGCCCCAGATGAGATGCATCGCAGCCAAGTTTCGACGCAGCTCTGGAGCCCTCGTTGCGCCTGCAACAAGGCACAACATTCAAGCCGCACCGAGCTTGACACAGCAACGACAGATTGTGGATAAAGCACCCAGTCCCCGGCGCAAATCCCCAAATCGAAACACTCCAAGCGTGCGAAGCGATTGCCGGCAGGCGACAATATCACTTCCCTCTGATGGATGCGCTTCGTCACCTGAGTTTCAATTTGGCAAGTGGCAGCGAGATGTCCCAAGGGGAGCAACGAGTTTCTTCTGATTTTGCTGGAAAACCACGACCCCAAAACAAGAGAAGCCAAACCCAAAAGCCCTTGAAGTCCCGCGCCCGCGCGAGCCGAACGCCCGTAAGGCACAGGCCACTGTGCCAAAGTCCACCGTGCCGTCCACCGACACCACCGCGCAGGGAGCTCTGGCAACCAGCTCCACCTCATAGCGGAAGTCCTGCCAGAAACCGGCAAGCAACTCTCGGAGCAGACTTGCAGAGAAGGGGGCGATCGGGTACGTGAGGTAAGTGCAGCCTGGTGAGATACCCCACAAAACCTATAAGTCTCCGTTCAGTGGGTTATAACCAGGCGTACTAACCATTTACCTGACGCACCCAATTGCCGCTTTCAGGAATGAAGGGCATGAAGGCCGCATCCGTGGCCGAGAGTTATTCTTCAACACTTGCAGATTGAGAGTCCTCTGCAGTGATGACTAGCTTATCGACGAAGTCGTTGGCTTTTCTGGTGAGAAACTCCACATCTATGGACACAGACAGTCCAGGTGCAACACCGATCTCGTTCCTTACGATGGGCGTTGAGAGCAAAAGCGATCGGTACAGCACCGCTGCTTGTGTCATGTGAACATACACAAACACAGCTTGCCATAAGTCAAAGGTATTGCAAAGAATCCTGCAGAAGAAAAGAAGACCACAACCGACTGATTGGTGACGTGCTCATCTGCGCCAAGTCTCTCCGTGACTACTCGAAATTCTTGAGACCTTGGCACCTCGCAGCGGATGCGCTTGGCATAGGTGCTGAGATTCCTCACCACTAAAGTCTGAATGTACCTGGGCTGCAGAACTGCTCACAAAGCAGCAAAGATATTTAATCTGAAAGACAGCGTGGTGTCACTGTATGATCTAGAACATTTACCTCCTTAACCTGAGGAGGAAAGGAGCCAATCTGGGGCCGGTGCTTGATGTTGGCATCGATGTCGTCAAATTGGATGACAGAAGGTTCAATGCAGAGGTGCTTGCCATGTGGCACGATGGTCGCATTTCGCGAGCCTCTGATCATGGCGTCGCCCGGCTTCCGGGCCCTAACTAAGCTGAAAAAAGAAGTAGATGGCAGGAAACCTCCATCCGCAAAGGTCCCCTGCAGGCGAATGAGTAACTGCAACTAGGTTAGAGCTGGTAAAAGCATGCTCTCAAGTTAAACACAATACGTGTTGCAATGATCTTGATGATGTATGTTGCAGAAAAGTTGATCTCGCTTGCGCTGGTCAGCAAGTCCCAAGCCATCAATTTGCGGCATGACCGTGCACAAGAACAATCACGGAATGTGAATGTCAGCCTGTCAGGCTAGCATTAAGCGATGCGACGATCCTTTGAACAATCCGGTCTGCAAATGTCGACGTGTTGTCAGCGTAGCGTTGGAGTCGGTCAAAGACCGGTTGAGGGATTTGGGGTACGCTTGGTTTTGGGTGGATTTAGTGTGTGTTCAGGATTATATACAGGGCCGGCTTTGGGCTAGGCCTTGCGCTTGGTTCGAAGAATTTGGGATTCGTTCGGCTTGGTTGGCGTCGTGGTTGGGTTTATGGTTATGGAGACAACTCGATCTTCCTTGTATGCAAGGTTCCTCGGAACTTTGCCAAAAACCCAGCCCTTCAGAAAACGACACAACCCAAAACCCTAAGTCTTGCAAGAAAGCCGCAAACAACCCTCATGTTGTGCAAACATGTG
This sequence comes from Effrenium voratum, assembly GCA_963377175.1. NCBI lineage: Eukaryota > Dinophyceae > Suessiales > Symbiodiniaceae > Effrenium > Effrenium voratum. The sequence continues at coordinate 119,758 of CAUJNA010003737.1, read as the reverse complement.
CATGTAGGGTTTGTGGTTTGTGCCCGGAGAGGAGATCCATGGAACCGCATGACGCAAGTGCTTTTGTGGCACAAACACACGCGTTTGGAGTTGCTGGCTTTGTTTCAAATCGCCTGAGACCTCCTCTGCAGCCAAGCATTCATCTGCACGATCCTTCACCAAAAAAAAAACGAGGCAGGTGTTCCAAAGAAATTTCACAGCGTGCGTGACAAGACCTTGGGTGCCCCACGCATTCGGACAGCTCAAAAAGCTGGATTTGGCTTTCCTGTCAGAACTAGTGTGGATGCTTGCGGGGGCTGGGAGACATGGGGCATTTCTGGTTTCGCCGAAGATTGGCTCCTTGCGCCTCAGGCCAAATAGCAGGATTAGAAAAAACACTGTGCAGGACTTGGGGCAAGCCCCGAGCCAAAACTTCTGAGAGTGTTGAGGGGAAGAGCCAAGAGTCAGAAAGCGTGTTTGGGGACCCAAAAATAATGTTGCTTTCTGCGTGGGAGGGGCGCAAAAACTGTGTGGCTGCAGCGGCCTCGTCTCGGCTCGTCACAGCCTCGTCAACATCTAAGAGAACCTTGATGGGGCCCCATCGCTCGGCTAAAAGAAGCTCGTGGCCATTGCCCCGATGATGCCACTCTTTTAGCACTGAGAGGCAGAGGTATGTGTCTGCAGGGGCGACCGAGCATTGGGTGTTGCTTGTGGTCTCCCTTTGAACCAAGCTGAAAAGGATTCCCTCAAGTAGGCACACACCCATTTCGCGTGCAGTAAGCATCACCGGATGCGAGAAGCCAGGGAAAGTCTCAAAGCAACCACACACACACACACACAACAAACTTGCTTTGCACGAACCCGAACAACCAAAAAAGCAACACAGTTAAGTCCTGCGGGGAAGTCCTCACACACAACTGCATCGAAGCACTTGCCTTCAACATGAACAAGCACTTACGAGCATCCAAATGTTTCGTGGCTCGCGCCGCTTCAAAGCCGAAGCTTGAGAGGCGTGCATCAGCATCTGCCAAGAGCGGCTATTCCGAATGAAACAAGGCTACAAAACAACAAAACCTTACAACTTCCCTGTAACCACAATGGTACCAGCTGTGTAAACCTCGCCACTTCTCGCACGTGGCACACTGCAGCAGGAACGGCAGACTGGGCGGGCGGAAGCCGGCCACTTGCTCAAAAACCCTGCCGCCTTCTTAGAACACAAAACAATCAAACAACTGGCAACACGGCCGCTTGTCGAACCAACAAGCTTGGCAGTGTTGCTAGAGAAGGCGCAGTGTTGAAAAGCACAAACCTTGCCTGAGGGTCTGGGGCACGTCAATCGACGGTTGCGCAGGGGAGTTGCTGAAGGCGGTCCTGCAAACCAGGATTAACCTGTGCGGTGGTTCCAGTCGGCGCATGTTGATTGGTGAACAGCTCCACCTTTCGCGCTGTGATGTCTTCGAACTTTTGCAGTGGTCGTGCGGGGTTACCCCCCTCGGCATCTGGGTCCCACCTAGCTTGCCCCGGAGGTCAGCTGCCGTGGATGGGAGGCAACCTCGATGCCCAAGAAGGGGTCGACGCAGCAATGCGTTGGCAGGAGATGATCCTCTCCAACACCAATTTAACTTGTGTCTTGACACCACGTCGGCCAAGCCTGGCGGCTGAAGCCTTACAAGCGGGCATCATCTACGGGTCTGACCATGTTAAATTGCCCAGTCTTTCCGGAGAAGGCCTTGCTTTCCGTTGTTATTCTGCTGTTCTCTCTTTTAAGGAGAGCAAGGCCAGCTTCTTGCAAGAAGGGCGTGCGTGCCTGGCTTGGTAATGGCCCGTGTTCAGTTGCCTCTTACTGGCTTGCCCAAGACAGTGATGCTTGTTTGGGTGCGTCGTCAGTGAAATGGTGTGGTTGAGACACGAATTTCTTGGGTGGCCTGCCGTTTGTCTGGGCTCTGAATTTGTTCACTTTCATGATTATCCTGGCTACCCCAATCTTTAAGTTTTGCTGCTTTTTGCGTTTATCTGATTACTTGCGGATTCTTTCCATGCGTTCTATTTTTGTTAAGGTCGATGTGGACTGCTTGTGTGTTCTGGCGCACTGCGGGGTTGTTTTCTCCGCCTATCGAAGAAAAACCGGCACATCATCCGGAAAAAGACACTGTATGCCCTCCAGCAAGGAATCCAGAAAGGGAAACAACTTTGCAGACGCCAGAATGTTGTCCTGCGCCAAGAATGCACACACCCCATGCGCCGTTCAACCTGTCTGCTTCTGCCGAAACGAGCAAGCCTGAGACAACGCGTACATCCACGGCTTCAATCAGCAAGAAAGATGATCAACCCCCTGACAACGCACCCAAACAAACATCAATGTAGGTAGACTGATCTACTGTCTTGCTAAAGGTCTGTTGCACTGCTCCTAGCTTGAACTTATACAACCCCAACAAAGCCGAACGACAAGGACGCACACCTTTTTGAGGGGTTGCTTGGAATGTCGCACCAGGGCACGTGGTACCTGGTCACAGGGGCTGAAGTCCCACCTGGTTACAGGCCAGGTTTTCCCCCTTCGTGAAACGACCGCGGGTCAAGTAGCCAGGCCGGACTGCGGGGACAGGGCCGAGTCCTAACCTAGGAAGTGCACAGATTCGAAACAATTACAGCTAGTCCTTTGGTACGTTTCATGTTAGATGCTAGGAGCAAAATCCCAACAAAGAACGACAAGGATGCGGCAGGGGGCGAGGTTTTCCCCTTGTGGGTTTGCTGGTGCTTGGAATTTGCGGAAGTCCTATGGTGCGCCAGCAACCTCCAGGGTCTCGGATGGCAAGGTTTCCTTGTTCAAGCATGCCGCAGGCGGAGCCACATTTGACATCTTACTTGCAAGCCTTTTAACAGGCAAGCGCGCAAAACACTCGAACTGCAGTGGGTTGCTCATCTGGGCCACCAGGATTGCACTTGAGGTCGTCGCTAGCGCCTTTGTATTCAGACCTTAATATCCATGCATTCCACACCACCGCAGAGAACTCCAGTTTAACCAACTTATTCGACATGAGCTGGCAGTGTGGGCAAAGTTGATTTTCCAGCCGCACTTGTTTTTTCAAGAGATCGGCGCTGCGATGGCAGAACAACCACTATGGCAAACGTCTCTGGCGCAATCTCACGGATGAGTGCACGCAAAACAGGCCGTGCGATTGCCATGGGGCGGAGTGCAAGGCAGAGCCGGCAAAGGCTCTTCTGCCCGATGCCGGCCAAGGATCTGGGCCGTTTCACCTAAATTTTCTGCGGTCCATTGCTGAGTGCTTTGAGCAACTCAATATGGCACACACGTGAGCGAAAAGGCCTTCATGTACAAGGCTGAGAAGGTGTGTAGAAGGCTTTGTGTCCGAATCCAGCAATTCACCCGAATTGGTCTTAAATGTATCCAATAAGGCTGGTGACGCCTTTCTCAGGCGCGGCCGCAACACTGGAAATCTGGGTCTTCGATGTTGTTTGCGGTCCAGGAAGGCTGCAGCTCTGCAATTGTTGGGAAGGCGAAGGCAAACTACCAGGACAACGGACACACAAGCATCTGTCGATATCATGGAGTTTGTCCCTATCCACGTGCCCTCAGGGTGGAAAAACCTAAGGGCAGGGTTGATGGAGAGGGACAGCTGCGGATGCACGGCAAGCAAATCAAAGCGGTGCGGGGGCAGACAAGGCAGTGCGTCGCGCGCGCCTGGATCCCGCACCTGAGTCGATTTACTTCGAAAAGTATGAGAGCACCTGGTTTTCTCGCCCAGTAGCGCAAGGCATGCTATCTGCAAAGTTGCATGTCTGGCTGAATTTGCTGCACTGGTATGAGTGATTCTTGAGGCGCAAGCCACAAACAAGCAGTCTGTATTGAATTGGCTTGGGCATCGATGACTGCATGCACTGATCCCAAGGCGGACTCCCACGACTTTTTTCGATGCCGGCCCCTCCTTGACCGGCCGGGGAACGGTTGGCGGCGCGAGGGGGCGCAGTTGGTGACTAGAGGGGGCAATCGGCTCAAGCAAAACCAGAGGCTCCAGGCCATCGCCTCTTGGCCCTCCTGTAGCCGTGACGACATCGAGGCAGCCGTCAGAGGCGACCAAATTCAACACCCAACAAGACAATGCTGAAGGCTTCGCTTGTCCAAATCTAACGCTATGCGCGTACAAGGCGCCAAGAAGTCCAACGGAAGGGCGGCGGTTTGGGCAAAGGGGCCGGTGGGCTGGTCAGCACTCGGGGACCGGGAGACGGGAGCCTGAAAGGTCAAGAGGGCGCTGGTCGGGCCAGTTGGGGTAAGGTTGCAACCTGCGCTCGTTGTGTGATTTCCTCAGGGCTCGGAAACTTGAAGGCTTGGCCTTCAAACTCAAACACAAGAAAACTCTTGAAAATAATACAAGAAGAGCTGAAGTTGTCTCAACTAAGGACCTCCACTCTCGTAACCTGACAGTAGAAGAAAAAAATAGTTAGCAGCCACCAACTGAAAACTTGCCAACTCTGTCCGTACCAGATCACCGCGAAAGTGCTTCACCAGTCACAGGCGAAAATAAAGTTACGCCGACGTCAGGCAATGAAAACCCAAATGCCACAGGTGTGGCAACAATCCAAGCGCAGAGTCAAAGCAATGCTGAGTGATGCAGCGTTAGCGGGATACTCGGCGGGATCAACTGGCGAGCCGCTCTGGCGGGATACTCGGTGGGATCCACTGGCAAGCCGCTCTGGCGGGATATTAGGCGGGATCCATTGGCGAGCCGCTCTGACGGCATATTGGGCCGGCTGCTCTGACGGGATACTCGACGAGATCTATTGGCAAGCAACTCCTCGATGGGCTCCATTGGCGAACTGCTCTAGCGGGATACTCAGCGAGCTGCTCTATCTAGCGACCCCTTCCAATCGGGTGGGGAAATGTTTCAAATTATGTATTTATTTTTTATTTTATTATATATATATATATATGTAATATGTAATTAAGATGTAATTAAAATAAACATATATATTAAAATCACCATATATTTATAATATAACTAAAATTTTAGATATATTAACTAAATATTATAATTAATAATAAAATACTTAACAAAATTTAAATAAATGTATCCCATTATATATTCAAGCTAGTTTAATATATATATATATACTTATTTATTTGTTTATTAAAAAGTATTAAATGATAGTTTATAAATTTATGTTTATTAAAACAAATCACAAATGATACTTCTTTATATCAAATAGTTTAATTCATTCAATAATATATGTTGCCCCAAATTCCCAATACCCTCTTTGTTTTCAATAATCTAATTGATCCAATCAGATAGTATTTCAGTATTTCAGAAATTAAGTCTTATTTATGCTCAACAAAGCGGCAATCCATCTGTCGGAAGTGTGCTAACGCTATCAGCAAGTAGCACATTCAGATCCCCGCATTGTCATTGCGCATCGTGCAATAAGCCTGTAGCAGCGCTGTTTCAAATAGATGGTCTCAAATTACGGCGATTTCATCCAGCCTTGCCATTGGATGCTGTTCGAAGTTGAAGCAGAGCCCAACGAGTGACTGCTGAGCTGGTGCGTCAAAACCTGCTCTTCCTCTTGGACATGATCATTTCCTTGTTGACGGGCATCCGTGCTGTCAAAATGGAAGGAAGACTGGCATTTCCCACAAACTATATGATCACATCCGCTTATCTTCTGGTACGGGTAATTGCACTTTGGACACACTCGCACATTGCCCTCCTCATGGAGCTTCTTCATGGTTTGCAGCCTTTGTTCCATGTCACGACGCTCACTCTCTTTTGCTTCTTTGAGCTGCTGCTCCAGGAAGAGGACGCAGTCTGGCTGCTCAGGATGGCTTCTTGAATCACACTGCGTGCAAAACAAGATCTTGCACTTCTCGCAGCTTGCGCTGCGCTCATCCAACCTGCTGCAAGCAAGATTTCCACACCCTTGGGGGCAAGCCACTTTGGAATCCCTTGGCTCAATACGACGTTGAGTGCAGCGCTTCTGATAAAGACGAGCCACCTCCTGCTGCCCTGCCATTGCGCCTTTGTGCCACAAAACCAACAGAAGCGAACAACATAGGTCTCCCAGGCAATTCTCTTTACATAGCCATCACGTATTAAAGCACAAAAGGTAGACAACGAACATACCCAAAAAAAAACAGGCTTTTTTCCGAGCAGCAAAAAGAGTCAACTTCATCTTGCAGAAGCTCATGGCTGCACCCTTCAGCCGGACAGAAAGCAGGAAGGTTTTGATCTGCCTTTGCTTTCACATGCCCAGCCAAGCACCCAGCGCAAAAGATGGCATGGCCGCAAAATAGCGTGAAGCTGGGGCCATTCTCCTTGAAGCAAATGCAGCACTCTGACAAAGGCTTGTGCTCAGAAGGTGTCGGCACAAATTCCCAAGACTTGAGTTCTGCCTCCATCTTCATTTCCTTGGCCAAAGAGTGGGCTTTCTCACGCTGTTTTTGGGTCCGTGCCAACAATCTGCCTGCGTCGAACTGGTCATTCTTGTTCTGCTTCATGAAGTCAATAATCCGCCCCTCCTTCTCCTGCAGCACTTTGCGTGTCTCTTGCAAGTCCTCCTTCATCTCCTCGGAGGCGACCTGGCTCTTCTCCAGAAACTCCTCATAAGCTGCGAGATCTACTGAGATACGGTCAAGATCTTGGCTGTACTGACTCTTTAGGGCTGCCGCAGCCATCTCCTGCAACTGGTCACGGCTTGATTGCACGGCGCCTCGCACGTGGCTCATCTGGCTGTCGAAGCTTTCAAGCTGAGATTGCAAGCCTTTCAATGCATCCTGCACTTTTGAGCGGTAATCATCAGCCAGCAAGCTGGCTTTCACTTGAAAAATATTCTGCGTCTCCTCCTCAAATGTCTTCAAATCATTGTCAAAGGACTGCGTCTCAACTTGGTGCTTCTTCAATTCCACCTTCACAAGCTTGATGCTCGTCTCAATCACGGTCATGGTTAACGTTTGATGCTCCTTCTGGCCCTTGCTCTCGTCGTCCATCTTCTGAAGCTGTTCCTTCACTTGCGAGATGCGGCTGACACATTTCTCAACTGTGACCATGTGCTGGGAGATCGTGTCATACACCTGGAGCGGTTGCAAGCCTGCCCGCGCAGCACGCTCGGCCCTCAAGACCTGCGACAACCTCTGCAGGATATTCTCGTCAACATCAGAAGACTGCAGGTTCAGCAAATAAAAGAACAGGTAACAGCTCTTTTTCTTTGCCCTGCTTCGCGTGTCTGACACTGCCTCGCTCACTTTGTTCCATGTCCCGTCTGACACTTCGTTCAAGCCATCCGTGATCACCACGCAGCTCGTCTTCCGCATTTCCAGCTTAGAACGTGCAGGCACCCGATCGAGGAGAGCATTGATCTCCTGTAAGTAGCGAAGCAAAGCAGCTGGAATGTCAGTGCCTGAATGCGATGGGATGAACAAGGACTTTACCGTCTTCTCAAATTCTTCTTTGTCCCTTTTCGAGCTCATTCCTGACACTGGAACGACAAGATAAGGCTCGGTAGTAAATGCCATCATGCCCACTGCGTTGGCATCCGTGCTTGCGACAAACTGCTTGCAGATTTGCTCCTTTGCTGTAGCGAGCTTGGCATGCATAGATCCAGAAACATCCATCAACGGGAAGAGCAAAGAAGCCTTCCCGGACATGTCCGGACCTGGCAAAATGGGCACGTGCAACGCCTCCTTAAACGCAGTATTTCCTCTGTAGGCTGGAGAGGCAAGAACTTGTGTCCTGCCGCGCTGTTGCCCGGAAATGCTGCCACCCATGGCGCCGCCTGCGTTGCCCGCACCTTGCACTTTTCCCTTTGAAGCAACCTCTCCCATGGCTCTAGTGCTTTCTCGTCTAAAACGCCTGCGATGAATGGAGCTATCAATGTATCAAACCAATGAAGGCAATCCGGCTACCCCCGCGCCTGCCTCAAGTTTCGTTATTGCGGCGCAGGTGCTTGGATTCCCCAATAAGCAAAAGTAATTAGTGCGTACAGCGCGCAAAGGCGCGTTTTCCCATTGCGTAATATCAAGTTGCCAACACAGACTGATTGGAAAAGCCAGCCAAGAACGTTTTCGTTAAAGGTCCCGCGCACTGCTCCTAGCCTCAAACCACAAAGAACCCAGAACCCAAAAGCCGACAGCAAGGCGCACACCTTTTTACCGGGTTGCTTGGGAAGGTGGCACCTTCCTAGGGCACTGAGGTGCACCTAGGACAAGGGGCGAGATGTTCCCCCCCCTGCGAAAAACAAGGTTGCAAGACAAGCGTGTCCTTGCGTTAAAATGCCAAGCGGGGGGCGTGGCAAGCGTGCCCACGCCCGCATCAATGGACCTGCGGGTCCAGAGACGCCAGCAGGGCCAGACCGCGGGTCTGGGCCCTGGTATGAAGCTGAGAGCGCGCTCCCAGTTCATGTCCGGAGGGCTCCCAGCGGGGAGGGCTGTCCGGTAGGCCTAAGCAAGCTTAGGGCTTAGAAGTGTCGAATGGGTGGGTTTCAAACGAATGCGAGTCCTAAACGTGAGCTTGAGGGCTAGGAGCACCAAATGGCGGCGGCGTAGGAGATTCACCCCCGACCTATGAAACACAAGAGGAAAAGAAAACCCTTAGCGTTAAAGGTCCCGCGCACTGCTCCTAGCCTCAAACCACAAAAAACCCAGAACCCAAAAGCCGACAGCAAGGCGCACACCTTTTTACCGGGTTGCTTGGGAAGGTGGCACTTTGCCAGGGCACTGCGGTGCACCTAGGGCAAGGGGCGAGATGTTCCCCTCCTTCAGTGCTTCCCAAGGCAACCCCGGTAACAGGCAATTAAGGCCCAGGCGCAAAAGTCCCCCTTTTCAGTGCGGGGTTGCACCTGCGTCGGGACGAAGCACAGGGACAGGCAATGCGAGGGCATTGCTGACCCCTTAATGCAGCGACTTTTATCAGTGCGTTTTCTGATGCTTGGAGTTTGGGCGCAAACTCGGCCATCGCAGCCAGGTACTCTGGCCGCGGAAAAGCCCCGCAGTGCGAAATGCAGAGGGCGAGCGCGCGCTGTCGAAAGCCATACTGGCTTTCAGGAGCTGGACGGCTAGCAAGCCATATGTCACACATGCCCGGCGGCTGCAGCCAGATGTTCTGGGCGCCATGGTGCCTCTGCGGGGCAGAGTGTGATGCCCTTCCAGCTTGTGCAGGGCCGGCAGGGCTGAAGCGCACGCGATTGGCAGGGCGGTGGGCGAAACGCGCAAGGCGATTCCTGCTCAAATCGTCTGCCCACTCATTGTAGCGCCCTGGCAGGTGAGTCGGTTGCAGAAGAACGTTTTTGGCATGCGCCCAAGAGGCAACAAGCTGCACCAAAATTTGCAAAGGCCAAGATGTTGTGAACATCTTGTTAATGCCTGCTTCTGCCGCCGAGTTGTCAGTGCCTGAGGGCACGCTAAAAGAGTAGTGCCCGCCTCCAATGTGGCTATGCGTAGCCTGGAGGAGCGCTAGCTGCGCTAGTGTTTCGAAGCACGCGATGTAACGCTGCGCAGGCTTGGAAAGGCAGGGCCACACTCGACGGACATCCTGCATAGTCCAGGTTTCTGCAAACCACACCATTTGCGAGGATGTGACTGCCCAACCACCTATGCCCACGATTTCCTCTTCAGCCTGCCAAGGCCTGCAATTGGGGTTGCTTTGCCAAAGGCTGTACGGGAGAGCGCTTGAGACACGACCCCAGCCATTCCAGGCAAGCTTGGCTGGCTTTGGAGTGGGCGGTGAAAGGGTTGTTGGGGTCCGCTATGCGAACCCACGTAGGCTTGCTGGTGCCCGGAATGCGCGGGATGTCGTCAAGGCAGTGCACGGCGCTGCCTGCGACCTCCAAAATTTTGGAACCGGCCGAAAGCCAAAGGCTAGGCAGGCCGCTGCCCATTCTTAAATCTTTCTTTAAAGGTTTTTGAAAGAGGGAACGAACCATAAGTTGCAGGTCGGCCCACTCAGACCAGAGGTGCCTCTGGAAATAACCGTGCAGAGGTTCTACAGCGTCTAGGGCATTAGCAAGTCGCCTTACACGGCCTCAATGACCTATTCGTGCCGCAGGACTTCTTGGCCCGTGCGACTGAGCAACTTACCAGAATTGTGGCTGGATGGAGTGCATGGAGCCTGGTGGGCTATGAAGGTCGGCGTACAGCGGCGCCATCCAGGATCGCAAATGCAGGGCTACGCTGGTGGCCCAGATGAGCAACCCAATGCATTGCTCCAGCGTTTTGCGAAGGACCTTTCTTTTGCCCAGGAGGGCCGCGATGAGCTCCTCTAGCTTGACCAGCTTGGTCTGCGTGAGTTGGATGGTATCGTGGGCGAAGTTAATCTCCCAACCGCACCACACCAGGCAATCTTGGAACTGTGCCTTTTTCCAGGAGATTGGCGCGGCTATAGCACAGAAGAAGAAAAAAGCCACCAGGGCGAACATCTCTGGCGCTTGGCACGGAGCAGGGCGCCTAGAAGATCATCCACAAACAGGAATGCCTTGCGCGGCTGCCACGCGAGCAGGCCGTGGACCTGGCGCAGAAAAACGGCAGACTCTGTAGTGATAGAGTCTGCCTTGGAAGGCGAATAGCAGAAGGCCGTGCTCGTCTGGGCAAACTTGGATCAATGCTGGCACCCAGGAAAGCTCCTGGCGTGTCACCCGCTTGGATGGGCCAATGCCAGGTCGGAAGCCATCGGAAGGCTAAGGCGTTCTGGCAGGTAACATCTAGTGTTCACCTGACACACCAAGCAAGGCTGATTGTTTTCAGCAAAGACCACATTCAATTTTCCAACCGCTACACCTAAGGGACATTTTTGCTGCGCCTCTGCTACCGTCAAGTCGGTGGCGACGACCCAATTATTAGAAACAAATTTGTTTATCTCAAAGGCTTTGTATTTCCGGCTCCTCTTCTGCTGTTTTCCAGTTGCCCTCGCACACTTCCAATTCGGGCAGTGCGGAGGCGTTGGGAGGCTTCGCCGGCCACTGCCGGCTACATGGCATAGGGCCTAAGGCGCCTGTAGGCACGCCTTCCTGCAGAAAAGGCAGCAAAGCCAGGTCTGGGCCCCCCCATGACTCTGCGAGTTGGCGCAGCAAGTGCAGACGGTGTGCTGTCCAGGGACTTGGAGTTCGGGGCGAATCTGAGTTCCCCTGGCTAACATGTGCTATTATGCGTGGCACCATGCTGCGCTCATGGAGCCAGCGAAGCCAGGGCACGGCTACGGCTTGGAGCGGGCGGTCGGGGTTCACCAGTCTGCAGTTGAATGCATGCCTGCACCGTCGCAGACAGGGAGGCACGGCGCGAGACTGGGCTGCGCTGGAAAGGCGCTGCGCAGCTGCAGCGCACGCTTCACGACCCCTGTTTTGGAAACCCTTCCTGCGCCCACTGCCGCCGGTTGGCATGCCAGTGTTTCTGGATACTCAGCAGTCAGAGTGCTGAGAAACACTCCATTTTTGACAACTCCAGCAATGCTTGTGTGCTTGTATGTGTGACTGCAACGTGCTGCCAGGGCTTGGATGCGAGGGCTATTGCATCCAAAGGCCCATGATTTTGCAAACGTTTTACCATGCTGACAGGCGTCAACCCATACAAGGCTACACTGATGCTCGCGGAGCACTTTGCAAGGCGGGGCCAGCATGATGAGGGCAATTAATCCCGACCAACACAGCTTGAGCAGGGCTTCGAAAACTGCGTTGTCGAGGATATCGTGTGCCTGGTTGCGGTCCAGGTCAAAAGGCTCGAAGCAATCAAAGCCCAGGTGCACGGCTGCTGCGGTGACCGGGGGAGCGCGGGAGGCGCAGCCTGGCTGCGCTGGATCGGCACATGGCTGAGGCGGCTCTGGCAGTGGAGTGCGCGCAAGGTAAGGCTGTGCCGGCGGAGGCAGCTGTGCCCGACCCTGCAGGATCCGGGCTGCATCACGTGCACTTGCTGCGATCCATAGCCGGATGCTTGAGTTGGCAATTCATGATGGCACACACGTGCGCAAACTGACACGAGTGAGGTGCATAGGCTGGTCTGATAGCGCTTGCATATCTCACGTCCCTTGAATGACGTGCACCAATCGGCCTTGGGCTTTGGCGTTTGGGAGGCTCGCGAGGCTCCTTTTGACTTGCCTTTTCTTCTTGCCTGGTCGGGAGGGCCGCGAGGGCCGTGCGGGCTCACTGGAATGCCGGCGCTCGCGCTTTGTGCCTCTGTCCCGAGGTGCTGAAGGGCGAGGGGGCGGCGCGATCGGAGCCTTGGCTATGTTGGGGCGCAGCTGTAAAAGGGCATGCGTGTCGTTGCGCATGTACGTCATCTCGTACAAGGCATCGTCCAGGCTCCACTGTTGTGTGAGCAAATCTGACAAGGCAGACCAGAGTTTTCTGTCTGCGGACAGCTCCGTCGTGGTAACTGTGCGGAGGCCCAGATTTGAGTCCGAAGGCTTTGAGATGTTTGAAACAATTCGTTAAAAAATTTCATTTCAGCTCAAATGTAGAGAATTTGCCATTTGGAGCTCCATCAAGTGTAGAGAACTGGTCATTTTAAGCTCCAGAAGCGATATTAGCTTTTCTTTGCTAGAGCTTGTATAAAGAAATTCATTTTAATTCAATGATTCTGGAGACAGTCCTGGAAGTTGCCGTTCGTTGGTAAATTTTGCATAAAACAAACTTTGTTTTTTAAATCAATTGTAGAGAACTTGGCCGTTCGTTGATAAATTTTGTATAAAAAAAACTTCGTTTTAATTCAATTGCAAAGAATTGGCAATTTGGAGCTCCAGAAGCAACATTTTGGAGACTGTCCTGGAAGTGGCCGTTCGTTCGTTGATAAATTTTGTATAAAAAAACTTTGTTTTAATTCAATTGTAGAGAATTTGCTATTTAGAGCTTCAGAAGCAACATTTTGAAGCTAGTCCTTGATTAAAAAAAAAACTATTTGCTATTGTAGATGCTAGCGAGGCGATGATAAAACGGCCATTGGCCATTGAAGATGCTAGCAAGGCGATGATAGAACGGCCATTTGCAATTGAAGATGCCAGCGAGGCGATGATAAAACGGCCATTGGCAATTGAAGATGCTAGCGAGGCGAGTTTGTAGCGTGAACTGTAATAGGGAAAGTTGAGCCGCGCAATGGCTGAGCGAGAAGCGACTGCAGAAGCAGCCCCGCGATGTCGAGCGGCTGGAAGCAGAAATCCATTGCAGAGCCACGAAAAACTCCCGGCAGCCCGAAACCACGGCGCGGCCACGCAAAACAAGGCGCGCGCCAGGGAGGAACCGAGCCCGGGACCACCCGCTTCAGAGACGGACGCAAGACCACTAGGCCACCAGCCCCGCGGCGGGGCCCCGGCGCGCCCACGGCTCAACTGCGGCCGCAAGGCCCTGGCCGGGAAAGCGCGCAAGTTCTTCGCGTAGCAAATTTTGCGACTTTAGCCCCGATCTTTGAGCAGATTTAGCAGCCTGCGGGAAACGCGCAGAGGCGAAAACGAAGCCTCGGGAAGACCCGACACATTATCGACTAACTCTTAAATATATACTTAGAAGTTAGAATTGTGTTTAGGGTTTAGGGTTTCCAAGATGAAGCGCGCCCTCGACCCCGAGGGTCGTGGGGGCGCGCGGCGACAGCGGCATCCCCACCCCTTGACCACCCACATCTAAAACCTTTTAGGGTTTAGGGTTCGCAGAAACCCGGCCCGGGCGCACGCGACGCGAAGAATCATCGAAGGTTTGGGCTTGGGGCCGGTCGGGCTGCCCGAAAGCTCGTTCCCGTCGTTTTGGCGCGCTTCCCAAGAAAACTTTCTGGGCGACGGCCGAAGCTTCCGCGACAGCCTCGGAGGGGCGCGTCTCTCGCGCTCGCTTCCGTAATTTTGGCGCTGGTGGCCCGTTGGGCTTCCCGAAACAACTTTCCGGGCGACGGCCGAAGCTTCCGCGACAGCCATGGCAAACCCGCGCCGTCGTTCGCGCGCGCTCCGTTATTTTGGCGCTGGGGGCTGGCCCGTCGGGCTTCCCGAAACAAATTTTCCGACAGCCAAAGCTTCTGCGACAGCCTCCCTCGCGCTCGCTTCCGTCGTTTTGGCGCTGGGGAGTGGCCGGACGGGCTTCCCGAAACAAGTTTCCGAGCGACGCAAGGCGGGATGATCTTGGACGCCGCCGCGGCATATGCGGCCCGAAGCCTATGTTGCAACACGGGCGGCCCAGATTATCAAGGGCGGTGGCCGGAATGGCCGTTTTAACAACCATAGATTCGGGCTGCGGATGGCCGATTTCATATTGTCCCGTATAAGGAGTTTATCAGCGGGCGGGCTACGAGCGCAGAAACTGGCTGCCGGTGAACGAGCTGGGCGGGGCCATGACGAGGCACCCGGCCCACCTCACGGAGGAGCAGGTGGCGCAGAGGGTGAAACAACAAGTCGAGGCCTTACTGGGCGACCCGGCCGCCCCGATCCTGCAGCTCTCGGACGAGACCTACGGTCAGCACCCAGAGCACGCAGTATCGGAACTCGAGGACCGAGGTGGAGACGCTCCTGCGCCAGCGCATGAGGGGCCTGAGGAGCGTGAGCTTCCAGCTGCCCTGCGAGGAGGACGTGCTGCCAAGCGCCTTTGAGGGCAAGCCGCTCTGCGTGCTCCGGCAGCTGGCCGAGCTATTGCAGCTGAGCGTGGAGGAGGTGTGCGCCGACTTCGACGCCATGCTGAACCCTCCAGCTGTAAATACCAACCACGTAGAAAGGTGTATACGGTCAAACCGTTATAGCCGAACCCGAGAAGGAATAATAGTTACAACAGTGGTCCTGACAAATGCAGCGCAAGCGAAGTGTTTTCCGCTCTCAATTGCCGATCGCGTATGAACGCAGCTTCACATAAGATCTTGAACCTCACTTGTGACTTGAGCCGAATGGCAATCAATGGAACCTTGTAAGCAACACAAACACGGACCTCAGAACTGCTTCCCAATTTAGGCACGGGGCCAGGAGGGTTTTAACATCCCCCATTTGGGTCGCATTGTTCATCACGCGGTCCAAACACCACAAAACGTTCCAATGGCCACGGCTTCAGCTACGAAACTGTGTCGAACACTCTTTCATTCACTATTGCTACACCGTCCATTCATTGTGAAACTTGCCAGGTCCAATCAAGGCAGAAACATGCATCCACAAATCGTAGCACGTTCCTATACTCAGATGCAAGAGACATTTTGCCTCTAGCCAATACGCAACCACTTGAAATCCCGGCTGCCGCATTTGCGCATCGCGCAGCCGTCATCCACAGAAATGGGTTGGCCATAGAAATCCATAGTAGCGCACGGTCATAAGCCATCTGAATATCATCGGCAAAGAAGATTTGGCGAGCAATACATGCAAAACATAGCCATTCCAGGTACCATGAATAATATATATAATGAAAAAGAAATCATCCATGAGGTAATAGTTCCATCCATGAATATCCGGAATGTCATAGCCGTCGGAATATGTAAATGTATACACATCCATTCATCTTGGACGCATGAAATCATGTCATGATGTGGATTCGTTCCATCGCAATGACATTGATGAGACGCAAGCAATAGATGGGGACTAGCCCACATCGTGCCGCAATCAACATCGGAGTGAATATGTGTATTGCTGTTGGTGGGCGCACCACACCACATAAGCAATAATAATCCACATCTGCATTACGCACACCTGTCCCCAATGGACAGTCTGTGGGTACGTCGACGGAACTCTTCGTCCAAATTCTTTTGGGCTTCTCGCGCCCGGACACACTTCTTGTGATGATCTTCTGGTATCCAATGCCCCATTCGTAGGCACCAATCCAGCAGAGGTGTGTCGCATTTGTTCGGGTCAGTGGCTGCAATAATGGCGCTCACATTGACCGAAGGTTCAAGCCTTCCCTTACGAACGATACATATATTTACAGTTGAAAGCCAGGGAGAAGCATCTGTAAATGATATCACCCACCGGGCGCACGCGATCCTTGACCAGGAGCTTCATTTCGTCTTTGGTGATGTCGAGGATTCTCGCTGCAATCCACAGCTTGTAAAATATGTATAGCCCCTCGCACTTGCATACCATCAGACAAATGTATTCATTACGCTCCTCAGCCGACCGGAAGGCCCTTGTCCAAACATTCTGAGATTGGCTAATCTTCACTATTGTTGACGGCAACAGGATCCCTTCCTGATCGTGCTCAGTCATGTTGGGGTACTTCTCGAAGTCGTTGTGGTATGGGCAGCCTAGCTTCCCTTCGAGCGCGGCATCGATCGTCCTCTTTTCACCACCTTCGAACATCCCCCACATCTTTGACATCTGCAGTGCGATGAATCCCACCATGTCTTGAGCTTCGCGCGGCTCATCAAGGCAAATCGCCATCCGCTGGGAATTTATGATATCCCGCGATGCCAAGTCATTGTTGCGGTATTGCCAACCGCCATCTTCTTCCTCAGACATGTAGCCGGACGTGTATCCTTGCGTGTCCATGTCGTCGTCTTCAGGAACGTTCTCCGCCTCATCATCCTCTTCCTGTGCTGCCGCACCATGGTTGGCTTCGTCTTGCACGCGCCTGGCATCACCCGAGACATTGGGCCTTTGGTTGCCCCCGTCGTCGTCGGAACTGATGTGGATGCAGAATCTCCCGGTAGAGATCAATTGCGCCCCACATTCCAGGCACACACAGAAGCATGTGGGAATCGCGGTCGCACATGACGGACATATCCGGCATCTTAGTCCTTCCCATGTCTCGTCATTCAGGATGACGACTTTGCTGATCTCGTCCCTGATCTCGTTGGTCTGCGCATCAAACTCCTCCAGCTTGTCTTCCCGAAACAGTTTGCATGCACGATCAACCATGTCTTTGACGTAGTGCAGATTGTCGGCACCTGCCTCGGTCTCAGGCATCCTCTCGTTGATCTTCGCGACGTTCTGTAGGAACATCGCAGCCGACTCCTGGGAGGAATCGACGAAACCCGGACAGATCTTGTTTTCCACACATTTTGAGTACGCTCGCTTGACGTCCTCGTACTCCAGGCGTTTCCCTCCGTTGCTTTTGCCAATCCAAATGGACTTGACCTCATAGAACGGGATCACGTCAAAGACCATGAAAGTCCCATTAGCCGCGACTCCAGCTCCATACCGCGCGAGGGTTGCACTGGGAAATGTTTGGATCCAAACATCGCAATCGGATCCCCGACTTACGTTTCGTAAGCGTCACTTCGTTGCTTACGTGTGCTTGTTTTCGTTCTTCTTTTTCGTTCTTCATTCCGTGGGCAAATGCTCCGTAAGTGCAACGCTAGCCTGATTCCGCCAATCGATCCGCCAACGATTCCTCCTGTGAAACAACAGGCAGCTGGGGCATTTTGCCAAACCACCAAAACCGCATATCTAGGGTCATTATTTTGCAGCCACACGCCTGCACGCAGCGTTTTAGACTTCGAATCCTTCGCAGGACGAGGTCATTTCCTGGACGGACGAGTGCCAGGAGCCTCTCAGGTAGAATAGAACCATTTGGGAATTGGCTCCGTTTGGGAAACCCCCTCTAAAGAGAGAGGTGCTATGTTCTGTGTTTGCGCTTTCGCGCGGCGCAGTCTGCAGCTGTCGCTGCAGTCGCTGCGCAGTTCGCGCAGTTCGCGCAGTCTGCGGCGGAACTCCACGCGGAACTCCACGCGGAACTCCACGCGGAACTCCACGCGGAACTCCACGCGGGCAGGGCCCAAAAAATGGGTCATGCCTGTTTCCAGTTTCCAGGGCACTTCAAAAAGTAAGTGCCAGGTTCGTAGATAGAATCCATTTGGGAAAAAAACCCCCTCTAAAGATGAGATACCGGGAATGCAGGGATTTCCTTGCGCATTGAACTCCCACGATTTGATTTAGGTAGAAAAGAATCCTTTGGGAAACGCCTTAAAGAGAGGATTCCTTGACATGGGGGCACCAAAGTCACAATGCGAGGTTTACCAGGACGGTGGAGGGATCAACGTGGGGACACCCCGGCCGCGCCACCTGCCCGGCATCGGAGCCTCCCACCCGGCCGAATCGAAAGCATAAGTGCCACTTATGCTTTCCAGCATCACATTCCTGCCCGGCATAGAAGCCAGCCACCTGCCGCACCTCTCGCCTGGAACGCATTGAAACGAACCCACTTCGAAAAGCACAAGTGCCACTTGTGCTTTTCGAGCTGTCGAAATTTTCGACAGTTTACCGAAAATTTCGGCCGTCGTGCGCACGTCCCGCGATTGACCGGCGCCACCGGTCAAATCAAATTTCGAGTCGCCTTGGTTGCAGGTGAGACTAGGCATGCCAATCATATTTGCAGCAAACAACTCGTGATACTGTGGATGGGGCCTTGGTGCGGGCCTGGTGACGGACTGGTGCGGCCTTGGTGCGGGCCTGGTGCGGGCCTCGCTTTCAAGGTCACCCACGGACTGTGACACGTACTTGCGGAAACTTGTGCCGAAGAGGGGTTGGTGCGTCAAACGCACCAACAAGCGGTGACGCCTAGCCTGTGAGGGGTTGTTTGTGCGGTCAACCGCACTACCCCGCCGGAGTGCCCTCCAAGATCGAAGCCGCGGAGCCGGCCTCGCTCGCCCCGAAGCGCGGTGCCGGCCTCGCTTTGCGGGGCCCGGAAAAAACCTCCGGCCGGCCTTCGGATTCTAGATGGTTACTCAACTGCGCTCGCGGCAGGAATCGAGCCCCGTGCGGAGTAAGAAGCGCTTAGCTCCTTGGCCGACGCCTTAGCCACTGGACTAAGGCGTCGGCGAAAACATATGTAAACATGTTTGAAGGACCTGTCACCGGCAATATCCCGGATGAGGTGACTGACGGCACGCACGTCACCGCAGGGCAGCTGGCCCTCGCTTTGACGCCTTACGCTCAAGTAACGGACCTGGCGGTGAACACGGCAGCCTCCGGCAACAACGCGGCTGCCATCCAGTCCCTGGAGCTGGCCTCAAAGCTGGACAGCAGCGCGCTGGCGCCGGCAATTGCGCCCCTGGCCACGGCGGCGGCTGGCCACGGCGGCGCCCTGGCCACCACGGGGTACGGCCAGGTGGCCGCGCACGGAAGAGCCTGCTTCGCCGCGCTGCAGAGCGCGCTGACCCACGGGTTCTCTCCAACAAGGCAGACCAGTCGCCTTCGACGTGCTTGTGAGGGCGTGGTGGCACTAAGAGCACCCGACGGCGTGGACTGACGTGACCACTACAGCACACGGCGGCCATGAACGCTCCATCTGCGTCGGCACAACGCCACGCTGGCCACGGCGGCCGCCAACTACGGCCTCAAGACGGTGGTGGACCAGCACTCCCTAGACATAGCGGCGAGGATCACGCCGCTGGAGGTGGACACCAAGGTGGCCAACGCTCTCCTGGGGGCCGTCCCGCTGCGCTGGCCTCCGAGCTTGCGAGCCGAGACGCTTCCATCTCGGGGCTGCAGGCCTCCAAGGCGGACGCCAGCGCCCTGACTGCTTACGCCCTGCAGTCTACCGTCGACACTTCCTCAGAAGTGGACTCTAAGATAGCAGCGCCCTCCTAAACGCTGTCACCACGGGCAGCCCTGGAGCCGCTCCCTCCTCGGCAAAGGCCGGACGCAGTGGCATCCTGCTCTTCCACGGTGGACGGACTGGACACTACACTGGAGGTAGACACCCACTGGAGGTAGACACACAGATAGCAAAATGCCCTTGCCTGGGTTTCTCGCCACCGAGGCCTTTCGTCGCAGCGCAGCTTGCTAGCCGGGACGCCAGATCACGGGCGCTTGCAGGGTGGCAAGGCCGACGCGACGCTGCTGGCCTCGAACGCCGAACGCCGCGCTCTCCGGCAAGCGAGGACGCGCACCTAGAGCGCTCGACGCAATCCTCGCGGAGCTCGCCCGCCCTGCAGCTTTCCCGGGACCAGCTGAGTTTGTTAACGCCCGGCATTCTGGGCTGGGGCTTCACAAACTTGGGAGCTTCTTCGCGGAAGCAACGTCGTTCGGCAACCTGCATATGGAGGGCTCCTCTCTCTGCTGCGCTTGCCAACGGCGACGACACGCTGAGCATCACGGCAGACTGCTACTCCACGGCGGGCACTGACGCGGCCATAACAGCAGCCCTGCTGGCCTACTACACCTCGGCGCAGGTAGACGCGCTGTTGGGAGACTACCGCACAGGGGCAGCGCGGGACGCGGAGACGACCAGCGCCATCACAGCAGCGCTTGCGTGGCTAATTACACATCCTCACAAAGTAGACGCGCTGTTTGGGAGACTACCGCACGGTGGCGCGGCGCAGGACACGCAGACGCAGGCGGCCATCCACGGGGCGCACTGCTTGGCCTACCGGACGGGCCCGGACCAGACGTCTTCACGACCAACAAAACCCATTTTTCCCCCACCTCTACCTCTTGTCTTGGCGCTTGGTGGGTTACCGCTCTAGGCCGCAGGACAAGACACGGCGACGGCTCGAGCATCGCAGCCGCGCTGCTCAGCTACTCCACCGTCGCACAAGTAGACGGCCTCCTTGCCGGCAAGCTCGGAGTCACGGAGGCGGCCTCGGCGCTGCAGATAGCAGTGCGCTTTTCGGACGACGGAGGGGCCGACGAGGTGGTGGCCGCCATAGGAGAGCAGATCCTGGCCCCCACGGACGTCTCACTGTCAAACTGGACGGTCCGCCCCAGCAGCGGCTGCAGCGTGGTCCTGGCCACGCACACCGCGGGAGTGAGTGTGGACGGCTACACCCTGACCCTGGCGGCGAACCCGTGGAACATTGCGCGCACCTACAACTTGACCCCGGGCCGAGAGCTCCTCTTCGCCTGCCGCTACCGGCTCGGCACGGCCTCCAACTTCGTGGTGTACATGTCAGAGGCCGACAACGTCTACGACCCGTTGTACGGCAGCTTCGTGGGCGACCAGGGTGCCTGGAGCACTGCCAAGATGTACTTCACAGTGCCTCCGAACGGGGTGGCGAAGCTGCACTTCGGTGCGCACTTCCAGGCGCCGGGCCTGCCCAACCAGACGGCTGGAACGGTGGACGTCTACGGTCTCCAGATCCTGGACGCAACCCTGGAGACCGGCAACACAGCGGAGGAGGAGGACACGGCGGCCTCGGCCCTGCTGCTGAAGCACGAGTTCCTCGACGGAGGGGCCGACGACGTCACGCTGGCAACCCTGGGAGAGGTGCTGCTGGAGCCCGCGCTCACCGCATTAGGAAATTTTCTGGTGCGCTCCAACAGCCAGAGCTCCGTGGCCTCGGCCAGCTTCACTGTGGAAGGCTTCCAGCTGGAGGGCTACGCCATGACCCTGAGCGCCTTCGCCTGGAACATTGTGCGCACCTACACGCTGACGCCGGGGAGACGCTACTCCTTCGGCTGCCGGTACCGGCTGGGCACGGCCTCCAACTTGGTGATGTACGTCAGCGCGGCCGACAACGACTACGTGGGCGTCACCGGCACCTTCCTCGGCACGCCCTCGCAGGGCGTCTGGGGCACGGCGCGCCTGGACTTCTCGGTGCCGCCGGGCGGAATCGCGAAGCTGCACTTCGGAGCCTTCGGCGGGTCTATCCCCGGGCTGGTGCAGCAGTCGGCGGGCACTTTTTACACTTTTTTGCAATGCGGCACTGTTTGGCCGCTGCATCAGGCCCCGGCCGTAGCGTGAGCCTGACGCTGAAATGGTGAGACGAAGGTGGTCGAATAAGACGAGCCACCATCCGATTGGAAACGCCCCGCGAGGCAGGAAAAGCCCGTCAACAAGGAGGAACCCAAAAACCGCAACAGGGGGAACAAAACCACCCCAAAAAGGCGGGACAAAAGAGGCGCCACTCCGGCGGAAAATGTCCGATTGCGGACCGATCACCAGTCAAAAAGGTAAAGGATCATCACATATCCCGCAGAAAAGCGTGCAAAGGTTGCATTCGCTATACAGCGAGGAAGCCATGGAAAAGGATAGCTCAATCTGAGCTATGATGGCCGGCGAATCTGCCACACTAGTGTGCATGCACAAGAAAAGAAGTTGCACCACACTGAGGGCCTATCTGGCCTTCAGTAAAGCACGTCGCATCTTGTCACGCATACCCCTGCGGCTCTGCGAATTCTTATCCTGATCACCAAAGTCGCGGTCACAATGCAAGTCATAGGGCCCAAGGGGGATGTCAACCACAAAATTGAGGTTGGTCGGATACCCCTGCTTCTTCAAGCAGGCGTGGGCCAATTCAACTGTCCGCTGTCCCTGTCGCAGGCCTGGTCGGGCAATGAAACCCTGGCGAGCACGGTAGAACCCCAACACCCGAAGAGATGTAGGCGACACCGAAGACGGTGTCAAATCTACAGGTGTCAAGTTATACATAGTAACGTTCTGCAGGTGCGCCACGGTCATTCTCAAGTGAGAAATCTGCTCTTCCAACGCCCGATATAGCAGGGGCCGCGCGACTGCCCAATCATGGGGGGCAGGGGGACCATCCGGCCATTGTATGGTATGGAGCCACTGCCACACTAGATCAGCAATTCGTCCACCAACATTACAGCAGACAGCTTGTTGTGGAGTCAGTTCTGTGAAGGGAAGGATGCGAGGCGTCGTCGCTACCAGGTGCCCAGGTGACGCAGGGCAGCAATCTCACGTGGAATGGGGCGCGGTTCATGCCCAGTACCAGGTACGGCAGGGTCAGGATCCGGATCCGTAGGTTCACTAGTGGCCTTCTCATGCGCCTCAATAGCTTCCTTACGTACCAAGGCCAATTCAACCAGGAAATTCAAGGCTTGCTGAAGCTGGTCACGCTCTTGGCGTTTGTGAGAAGCAATTGTATCAGCAAGGGCAACCACAGCAGATGTCTCCGTACCGAGTGCTGTATTTGCAAGTCTATCAGCTAAGTGGTTGGCGGTGATGCCCCACCAGTCCAGCGTACTGACAACATGACCAACAGGCCACGAATCCCAGATAGCCATCGCGAGGTCATGATTCATACATGGTTCCGGCAGAGCCAAATATCCACGCGGCTTCCAGCGGTGAAGGCGGGCAACTAAGTCAACTGCTGCCTGACAATCCGTGTAAATATCGACAGGTAAGTCGGAGTCCTGCACACGAACAAGTTGCATAGCCGCCCATACTGCACACAGTTCAGCCCTTAGCGGTGACTGATGTCCGGGGCATAGTCCGCACGCAGCGCACAACAATCCATCGGGGATGGCAGTCCCATTTCCCGGGCCGGTGGCGACACGGAGGCGGTCGTCATCACTTGGATATACATCTTGTATCACGCCCCAAGCAGCACGGCTGGCTGCCTGTACATCAGGCATCTGGCAGGTGCCATCAGTGTAGAATGTCCAGCATACCACATCGCAACATGGTGGCGGATCAAGCGTAGGCAACTCCCTGCCCCAGGATGGGTTCTGCTGGGCATTGGTGAGCCACCGCAAGATGTGTCCATTCAGGTCTCTGGTCACGGAGCCATGTGACAGTATCAGAATGGTTCCCTCTGCACTCATCACCAATTGGGCACTCGAAGACTCGATGTTGCGTAGTATCCTGGCATTGACAGAGAACACAGTATTGATCAGCCCACTGTGGTCCCCATTGGTGAAATTTGCGGGCGCCACTCACAGCGACTCCGGTGATATTCATGACTGCACTTTTTTGCACATGCCGTGGCAACGCTCTGAAAGCTTCACGGGTGGTCTGCAAGTCAAAGGGCACTTGAGTCGGAATTCCTTTACGGCCACCTACACCGTGCATGATGCGACAAGTCCACACATAGTGAAGGGAACGCTCAAGTTCAGTTTTATCGACACTCTGGATGCGAAAACTGACGCCAGCCGTTCCGCTGACCAACCCAGTGGGACCCAGTGTGAGGCCTACTTCACGTAGATACAAGGCACATGAAGATGCCGAGCCGATAGCACGATCACCGTCAAAGGCATGGACCCTTTCACAGAAGGCCATCACACGATCGGGTGACTTCCAGTACCATTTTTGAAGCGCCCGCAGCATACTGATGACCACATACAGAAGCGGATCAACCAAGTATGAGGACACCGCCGCGCGCGACAAAATCGTCGAGGCATTGTGCCACGGGCCAACCAAAGCCGTAGTGGCTGCACGCCTGAGCTTTGCAAAATTGGCTGGTCCCATAAACTGGAACTCCAACCCGTAGAGCACTCTAGACCAAATTCCACCCGTGATGAGTCTCGCACGGACAGCAAAATCAGGGGTAACACGATACACCCGGTAAGCCATGTCAGTAGCAAGTTGTACCCTCGCATCAAAGTCACATGCAACTATCTTACGTGTATACCGAAAGAGTATTCCGAGGTCCTTGGCGTGGTCAACAATGGACACTTGGTCAGGAGGCACCTGGTAATGTGTCAAAATACCTTGCCAAGCCTGACGCATGGGCAGATCAGTACCCCAGCACCAAGATTTATCAAGTGCAACCGGCATCTTGAATGCATCTGTGAGGCGTTGCATGCGTCCAAAGGCATCATGGTGACAACGCGCAGACTGTGAAGTCCAGGACCAGTTATCTGCATACGCTGTGGGATCGACTCCGGCGAGTTTGAGGTAAGCGTGGAAATGCAGGCAAATGGCAAGCATACACAGAACCGACATCCCGTCGCCTTCCGGTATACCACATGTTGAAGGTATGGCGGCATCAATGCGGCCGCCAACTACTGGCCAACGTTGCAAGTCATACAGCGACCGTATCCAAGTCAAGGAGGCCGCCCTAGGAACACCCAAGCGGCAAAGAACTTTGTGAGCCAACTGGCGACCAACAAAATTAAAGGCCTTACGTAGGTCCAATACAAACCCACCGAAGGAGATGCGTTCAGCCAAGCATTTTTCCAAACGGTCCTGGGCATCTAAGGTGATATCATTGACACCGCGCCCTTTAAGGCCACACGAGATACCCTCGAAAAACCATTGGGACCAAGAAGGGATGATGCTAGACGAAATAAAACGACTAAAAAGGCGATTAAGGCACCCAAGTACAGTGATGGGGCGTGTGTCGCCGATGGAATTGGCGTCCTTACTCTTAGGCAAGAGTATAAGTTTGGCTTGCATAGCCGCACTTGGCCATTGGCCATCATGCTGGACCCGCTCCATCAAACATGCAAGATGTTTCAACGCAGGTCTCGGCAGGCACTTGAATTCCTCAAAACTCCAGCCGTCAGCACCACGTGCCTTATTGTTGGGCAGAGTCTTAATTATGGAGATCCACTGGTCAATGTCATGCCATTGAATCTCAATTTCGGGAGAGTCAATTGCAAGCTCATCAAGGATGTGATCAGCAGCATTCCAGTCTTCACTGGGCCAGTCATGGAATGATCTGCCCCGACTCCAAATTCGATTCCAGTAATCATCAATGGCCGAGGTAAGGTCCTCCACCGTGTTGATAACACGATTGAAGGTAAAAGTGCCCGTAGTGGGAACGTCCCCTGAGAGGTGTTGAGCATGCGCAATGGGACCACGCACTTCGGAAACAAGCAGTGCCGCAGTGCCAAACCGACATTGAGAGCCATATGGTATTTCACTTGGGTCGGCAAGTTTCAGTCTCACTGTACCTTTGGGAGAACGGACAAGTTTGGCCGGAGAAGAACACGGCTGCATGACCCATGTTACCGGTGGTACAGATTCACCTTTGATGGCACGGAAGTGCTCACGGAGGCCACAAGCTCGGACATCATGGTCACTGGCGGCCTGGCGGGCCGCCCTCCGTGCCTTATTAGCCATGCTCACAACCGCATTGGCATCATCACGTGCAACAGTCAAGAGTATCTCAAGCTGGGTAACATCGGGACACTGTGCTGAGTACACACAGACATGTGCGTTGGTCGCGAGCCAGTTGGGCCACCCCCGTTGGTATCCGGGGGCGACCGTAATAGCATGCCAAAGTTCCTGCAGGTGAAGCCATCGTCTGTGGCTATCATATTGATGCCAACCATGCAAGTCAAAAGCACGCCTCATGGTCAACAAGGTGGAAAGCCTACGGACTTGCTTGACACGTTGCTGCGCAAACACAGAAGTACACGCCACTGGGGGCTGATACTCATCCTGTCGCCCAGAGTCAAGAGGCCTGTGAGGAGGTTCAAATGCAAGAGGTTCCCAACGGCACCTTCCACGGTAATGCTCTGGCAGTCGACGGCCAGTGTGACGTTGGTGCAACACCGCAACAGATTGCTCCACACATCCAGCCCACAATTTCCACACATCAATTGTATCAAGCGCATTATCCCAAATGGATTCGTCCAGGAGGATCGAATCAGCTTGTTGCTGATACACAGCATCAAGCTCGGACCATGGCAGAGGCAGGTCCGCCCAACTACTAGGCAGGCTCCACACAAAGTAATCCGGTTTGGATTGCGGCACAGTAAGGTGTACAAAAAGGGGAGCGTGATTAGAAAGCCTGAGATCAGTGCGAGTTTGAACCCTCTGAATCCAAGGTAACATCTGCGAAGGGAAGATCATAGTGTCGTTGTGTGTGGCTTCATTACACGTAGGCGCTAAAGAGACACTGCGGGTTGACTGATAGTACTGAATGACATCAACAAAGCCCTTCTGGAACAGGGGCTGCAATGCTGGTGCACTTGAAGGTGGCATATTGAAATCCCCCGCAAGTATGCTGTAGCCGCTGTAAGCTTGAACCCAAGACACGGCTTCAGCAAACAAGGCATCATTGGCAGCAGCTTGTCCCGTACAGGTGGTCAGACCGTAAATAACAACGCACTGCACGGCACATGGTCCGATCTGGACAAGACATCTCATAATTCGACCGGCATTATACATGCCAGTGGGACCATCATCGCATGGCAACGGTTTAATGGAAAGGCGTGTTATGCAAGCAACGCCACATGCGTGACCACGGACACATGCTTGTCTGGGGTCCTTACTTCGAGTTTTATCAGGTGAAGGTGCACCGAATACGACGCGCTTACCTGATCCACGCATTTGACTACGGACACTTTTTTGAGCATCTATGGTGGTTGAAGTTTCCGACAAAAACTGTACATCTGAAGGATGTTCAATGATCTCATCGTGATGGGTATAAAGACTGGTAGGATTTAAAACAGAAAGGGTAACATCCTCATAGATGGCAGTATCGGAGCCAGAAGGCCCGGGATTCGCAGCTTGGCCTACACATACTCCCCTGAATGCATCAAAGTCATCGACCGTCTTTCCGGTCTGTGACTAGCAGAACCCCTATGTTCAGGCACAAGTTGTAAAATGTGGATTGTACGGTGGGCACGGGATGTATTGCCCGGTGAGCACACACGGGAACCCGTACCAGTGGGTCGACACGCAACGGCTGATTCCGTTGCCAAAACCGTCAACCACCCATCTCTTCATCTTCATCTTCAACGTCACGTACACGCTTGGAAGGCGGACGAGCCCCAGAAGCCGACAACTCCATAAGGAGAGATTTCAGCTCATCAAATCCGTCCTTCATTCTGCGATCCTGCTGGGCGACACATTTGCGTAAGCTCTCATCAAACGAGGTGTCGAGCTTCTTGATCTGTTGATGCACTTGATTAACATCCTTCTGAACGGCATCTTGGCGCTTTTCCATGCTGGACATGGCCGTCTTGAGTTCGGCAAGCTGCTTCTCCTGTTGATTCACCCTTTGCTCCAATTGGGTGGAAGGCGGCGGGGTCGCCTTGAGGGAAATGGTCTGTCTGCCACGGGATTGCAAAGCCTTCTCCCAAGGGTCGGATGCAACAAGCGGATCCTGAGGGCCATCAGCGATGGTCGGATTCTGCGTGGTTACACTCAACACAGGCGGCTGGCCTGCGAGCACAGGGTTAGTAATGCGATTACCGGCAAACCTTCGTTGCACGGGCTTGGCCAAAACCGTGTGGTGATTCATCTGCATAAACTCAGCAGGCGGTGCAGTCAAGGCGGCAACTAACCACACATCGCTGGCAACGCTTCGCACAACAGTGGTGTTGTGCCACTTGATATCCTGCAACCACCGACGTAAATCACTAGCATCGATTCCCCGGGGCGTGGGTTGCAGCCGAAACAAGAGGAGACCAAGTTTGAGCTCAGGTTGAGTCTCATTGGGAAAAAGCCGTGTCCATACAGCTGGATAGTCGGCCTCAGAGAGGCGTGCACCATAGCCTTTACGCGATCTTGTGAGTCCTTTGTGCTCAGGAATTTTCTTGATGAGCAACAGTGCAGATGCACGTGCCTCTGCAAGGGGCAGGATCACGTAGGGTTCCTTGGCGACCTCAATCGGGGTGATGGGTTGTACAAAGACATGATTCAATCCAGATTGAAACAAGATCTTCTCAAGGCTCTGCGTCCTCAGGAACCCCGTAAAGGCAAAGAGCTCAGCACGGGTTGGCTCACACTCCTTGGCCTGACAGACCCATCGGCGCTTCCAAGGTTTGCCACACAAAACGGCGGTTCCTTCTTGAAATAAGCCGAGCGCAGTTTTAACTGGGGCTGCGAGCACCTGCGTCCACAGATCTTGCGAGCAGTCGTCACGAAAGACATTGAACACGCATGGACGCGTATCAGCGACAGCAACCTTGCCAACGGCATCATGTCCGAAACGTATGGCCTTCTTCCCAAGTTGATGGGCACAAACACTCAGGACCACGGGCTGATGAGCGGCGTCATGTGCCGGGATATGCATGGTGGTACATGCGTCTTGAAGAGCACATTTGCACTGAGTACCAAGAACCATCAAGGCGAGTGGGTGATCAAATGTCTGTGGTTCTTGAAGCCAGGGTGCAGCGGCTTCCGCATCCAAGAGGATGACGGCAGGCCCACAGTGCTCGGCCATATCATGAATAATGGTGGCAGCAGTGCCTTCCTGTGTCTTTGCAAATCCGGGCACAAGGGTGAAGTGTGTCGCCTGGTGCGGCACTGTCAGGCGTTTCACAGCTTTGGATCCGGATGATTTTTGCACAGCGAGCTGCATGCTCGGGAGTTTGACACTCGCGGCCGACGCCAACCCTCTGAGGCCCTTCCCAATGTGTTCGGGCCGTGTATCTGTGCACACACGGCGGATACGTGCAGCCCCAAGCTGGGCAACAACCTTTTGAGCAAATGCTTGGGATTCATCCTGCTCAGCCCCCTGCAAGCACATGGTACGTGTGAGCAAGGAGACCAGATCGTCTGCCGGCTCAGAGTTGCCCCCACCTCCATGCAAGGGAAAGATGATGACATGAACAGCGTTGGTTCTTCCCTTCGGCTGGCTCCTGAAAGCGATACTCGGCATGATCTGTCTACCACCGGTAACGAGGCGAATCACATTGTTCACACCGGTCCACGCGGCCGCAAACATCCATGCACGATGCAACACAACGGCCTTGGTGCCAGCAGGAACACGTGCAAATAAGGATAGGCCAGTAATGGTCTTGACCTTGAGGTCAACGGATTTGTTGAGGGAACCGGCCGTCAATCCTGCAGCAATCTCGAAAGTACAAACATATTGTGCAAAAAGCAAATCGGTGAGTGCAATGACAGTGGCCGGCACTGAGGAGTCAGCCTGGTCCACAATTCGCAGGTGCAACGTAGAATATTGGCGAAGGCATTGGAATGTCCACCCAAGGAGCTCAAAATGAGTCAGGACGCCGGTCTGATCCCATTCTCCTATAAGGCGAATACCATCATCCAAGGGAAGTACAGCAGAGAGTGTACCCGAACCTGCCTGCTTCCACACACACGTGGCTGTCATGGACAAGATGTTGACAGGCTTGCGATGCACAGGCTTGCAAGTGCACCATGCCTCCTGTATCAACGGGATGTGCGAGGAATCCGGCGGAGATTGCTGTGGGATAAACTCGTCGGCTGCGTCAACCGATACAACGTCAGGCACAACGGTACCACCTCCATGGAGTGGCCGGAGGATGTGTATGGTGGCATGCTTGGCGTCGGGACTGATATGGTCACTCAACAGGGTGCCAGGCATTGCGGATCGGCCATTGAGGATGGTACGAATCGGTCCATCAACCTCAGCAAACCAGGAACATGCGTAAGCCCATGCTTCGTGTACCAGATTCAGCGGCGTGTCCCTTCTGACATATCCAGCAAAAATGACCCCCTTCCACAGCCGAATGCGAAGGCGGATGCCCTGTTGCGAATCGTCACAAAATGGCTGAATCAAGAAATTGAAATAAGCAGAGCAAACCGCGTCCTGAAACATGGTCGAAATGACGTCGACTGGCCGAAACACCCTCGACATGAGCACAAGCCGGTCATCGGTCCCCACAGGATTGGGCTGGATACGCATGAGGTACAACTCTCGGCATTCAAGCTGTGCAAGCAGCCGAATCTGGAATATTAGTTGCACTGCCGAATCATGTGTGTTTCTGTCGTTGACCGCGCAAATGAACCCCTGAACAGTCCGAAAGGGTTGGACAAGCCAATGCACAAGCGGCGATGCGGTCACAGGCCCATACATGCACAACTGCGTAGCTGTCTGATACTTCCAAAACTCACGGTCTGTCCCAACAGCCTTGTGGAAGGCCTCGTACACCTTGACATCGGTGGCCGCCTCTGGTACAGCAACCTCAAAGTATCCAAGGAATGGAAAGCTCAGAATCATGCGCTTGCACGAAGGCACTGCCAGTTTGCACCAGAGTCCTTGCACGTACTCCTTGAGCTGCTTCAAGACATTGTCACTGCGATCACCATCCTGAAAAGCAAGGCACTCCTGAAAAAACAGCAATTCTCCGTCGGCGGGCACGCTGGACCTGTACAGCATGCAGATCAGGGCCAGCGCCTTCGAGGGAGAGTCTGTCTCAGTAACGGACCTGCTGGCGGACTCGCTGGCCCTCACGGGCTCGGCCACGCTGGACGGGCTCACCGCGCAGGGCAACGTGGGCTGCGACCAGCTGCTGCGCAACGACGTGAACTGCACGGACGTGTTCACGACGGGCGTGGACGCCTCGGGCGCAGTCTCCTGCGCAGCGCTCACAGCCACCGGCACCGTCGCCGGAGCCACGCTGTCGTCCACGGGGGCCGTGTCAGGCAGCTCGCTGAGCATCAGCGGCGCGGCCAGCGTGGGCCTGCTGAGCACCGCCACGGGAATCACGGGCAGCACACTCACCATCAACAACACGGCCAACGCCGGGAACTTCACCACGGTGGGCGACGTGTCCACGGGGACATTGACGGCCTCGGGCGCAGCAACCGCGGCGAGCTTCGCAGCCACCGGGGCGGTCACGGGCGCCACGCTGACCATCACCGGGGCGGCGTCCACGGGCCCGCTGGACTGCGAGAGCCTGGACTGCACCTTCACGGCCACGAGCGGCGGAGTGTCGACGGGCAGCGTGGTCTGCGGCAACGTGACGAGCTCGGGCACGGTCTCCGCGCCGCAGCTCTTCGCCTCCAACACGCTCACCGTGACCAACACCTCCGACTTCTCGGACGATCTCTTCCTGACGAAGAACTGGGCGGGCTGGAGCAAGCTGCAAGTGTCCAACAACAGCGCGGCCCCCGACAGCGGCCCGGAGCTGCGGCGGCTGGGCAACCAGAGCGCGCGGGTCTTCCTGGAGCGGGACGGCGGGGCGCACCAGTGCGAGCTCATCATGATCAACGACGAGGCGCTGGTGCAGACGAAGAGCCCCTCGACGCAGCTGTCCCTGACCACGAACCAGAGGAACCCCGGCTGCCTCGTGATCGCAGGCAACACGGGCAACGTGGTCTGCAACACGAGCTTCACGAATTTGTCGGACAGCCGGGTGAAGACGGAGATGGCCGAGGCCGACGCGGCGGAGCTCCAGCAGCTCTTTGACTCCGTGGAGGCCAAGCAGTACAAACGCCCGGACATGAACGAGGACCTGAGGCTGGGCTTCGCCTCGGACGACTTCGCAGGAACGAAGTGGAAGAATTTGACGGGCACCGCCCGGTGGAGCGACGGCACGGACATGGTTACTCTCGACTACTCTCACCTCACCAGCGTGCTGTGGGGGGTGTGCAAGGGCTTCCAGGCCCGGCTGGACGAGGTGGAAGCCTGGCAGGCCCAGCGGGGGCCGAAGAACAAGTAGAAAAAAAAACTGGTTTTGATGCATTGTGCATGCCTCCTCGTTCTAGAGGACCCTTGCTCAAGCTCCTTTTTTGGGCACCCGAGACATCAGCACACCGTCCCGAGCCGTGGTCACTGTGTGCGCCAGTCTGCGCAAGCTCCTTTTATGGGGCAAACAAAGATGTTTTTTAAATGGAGGCGTAAGAGATCTGGCCGACGACTTTCAACTGTTGCGGGACCGCGGCGGAAGCTTGTTACAACTACGCCAGGCAGCGCGGGACCTCGGACGTGACCGCAGGGCCATAGGCCTTCGAGGGCGCTTTGGAGGCCGCGTGGCCGGCAGGTGCGCGCACGGCCCCGCGGGGTTGCTACCACCTCTCCAGCGTGTTGGAGGGCGGGGGCACGTCGGCGCCGAGGGGGCTATCCGATACGGGACCGGCTGCAGGCCGACCTCATCGACTTCAGCCAGAACACGCGGGGGAAGACGAAGTACGGCCTGGTGGTGATGGACGTCTTCACCCGGGAGGCCGCCGTGGAACCTCTGCAGAACAAGAACGCCGAGACGGTGGGCCGCGCCACCAAGCGCGCCGCGCGGGAGCTGACGGGGGACGACGGGAACTTCGTGGTCACGACAGACCTGGGCAACGAGTTCGCCACGCTGGACAGGGAGCTGCCCGAAGCCGTGCACCGGACGAAGCGGCCCGAGGACCGCAACGCCATTGCCGTGGTGGACCGGGGCATCCAGACGCTGAAGAAGGACCTGGCCACGAGGGTGGCGCGCAAGGGCGGGCAGTGGAGCGACCACTTTGAGCGGGCGGCCGGGGCCTACAACGCGCGGCCCCACGAGACGGTGCACGGCGCGCCCGAGGACGTGGAGAAGCAGCCGGCCACGGAGTTCAGGGTCCTGCAAGACAACGCCGACAAGTTCCAGCACAACAAGGACCTCACCGAGCGGCGCGTGAAGGCGGTGGAGGACGCGGGCGCCTTCCGAGCGCCGACGAACGCGGCGAGGAGCTTCAACCCTCAGTACGGCGACGTGCAGCGGCTGGGGGCCGTGGACTCCATGACCGTCCGCAGCACGGAGGGGCGGGAGACCCTGCTGAAGCTGGCGCTGCCGGCGCCGCAGGGCAGCGGCAACGCGGCGGGCCGGCTGACGAGACGGGGCAGGCCGGCGGCTGTGAGGCAGCTGGACGACTTCCTGGCGCCTCCGAGGCCCAGGACCCTCGACTAGCCTCCTTTGAAAATGATTTTTTAGGCACGACCCGGCCTCCTCGTTTCCGAGGAAGCTTGATCGGACCCGTTTTGGCGCAAAAAAAAACTTTGATCACACTCAAGTTGGAATTGCCTGATCCTGATCGAGCGAAAAAACTGGGAGAAAAAAAGGTTTCGAGGCATTGCGCAGGCCCGTCGGAATTCCCGGGGCCTGCTCAGCTCCTTTTTTTGGGTTAGGGTTTGGGGTGCTCGGGAAACCAACGGGTTGGGCGAACCAATCAAATGAGCGGGGCTGGCATGGGCAAACCGTGCAAAACCGTGCAAAACGAGCTATTAGTCCAGGGTCTATATTGATGTAGGGCCTGGACTAATAGCATTTTTTCAGCGCAAAACCGTGCAACACGAGCTATTCTTCTAGTGTCTATATTGATATAGGCACTGGAAGAATCGCATTTTTTCAGCGCAAAACCGTGCAAAAAAAGCTATTCCTCCAGGCCGTACATACATGTCCACCCTGTAAGAATCGCATTTTTTCAGCGCAAAACCGCGCAAATGTCCCTTTAGGGTTTGGGGTCCTCGGCAAACCAAACGGGTTGGGCGGACCAGTATCAAGCCCAAACGGGTTGGGCGAACCACTCAAACGCGGTTAGGTCCAAGCTGGGCCTGACAGGATTTCGGGGAAAGGGGGTGAGACACCTGAGACACCTGAGACACCCACTAAACGTCGAACAGGAGTGTCTCAGCGCGTGTCTCAGGTGTCTCAATCTTCAAATGGCTGTCTTGTTATTGCTGAGACAGGTCTGAGACACGCCTGAGACACTTCTGTTCGACGTTTAGTGGGTGTCTCAGGTGTCTCAGGTGTCACCCCCTTTCTCAGGATTGTCTCAGGTCTGACAAGCCCTCGGCTGGCTGGGCGTGTCTCTGGGTCCCTGTCACCAGACCCGTTGGGCGAACTACTGAAAAAAAAAACTGAAACCCCTCTCCAGACCCGTTGGGCGAACTACTGAAAAAAAAATCCGAAAACCCCTCCAGACCCGTTGGGCGAACTACTGAAAAAAAAAACCGAAAACCCCTCCAGACCCGTTGGGCGAACTACTGAAAAAAAAATCCGAAAACCCCTCCAGACCCGTTGGGCAGACCAATACTAAGCCAACCCCCGGTCCCGTTGGGCAGACCAGTACTAAGCCAAAACTGCCGGCCCCTTTGGGCAAACCATACTTAAAAACGAACCCGCCCAGACCCGTTGGGCAAACCAGTACTAAAAAAGAAACTCCGACACCCATCCCCCCCAGACCCGTTGGGCAGACCAGTACTAAGCCAAGACTGCCGGGCCCTTTGGGCAAACCCATACTTTAAAAAACTCCGACACCTATCCCCCAGACCCGTTGGGCAGACCGGTACTAAGCCAAAAAACCCAGACCCGTTGTGCAAACCCATACTTAAAAAAAAACGAACCCGCCCAGACCCGTTGGGCGATCCAGTAGAAAAATCTGCCTCCAAGCCGGCGTCCTCCGCATCACCTGCCACACCCTCATCTTCCTTCTGCGAAAAAAAAAAACGGAATAAAAACAAGAAAACCCCGTTGGGCGGACCAGTATCAAACGAGAGAGGGGGCAGTGCCAAAAACCAGCAAAATCTGCATTTATTTTTCTACACCGGCGCCGGCCCAGCCAGCCGAGGGTTGGGACAGCTGAGACAATCCCGAGACAGGGGTGAGACACCTGAGACACCTGAGACACCCACTAAACGTCGAACAGGAGTGTCTCAAACGTGTCTCAGACCTGTCTCAGCAATAACAAGACAGCCAGCCTAAGATTGAGACATCCACCAAACCTCTCAAGCTGGCTGTCTTGTTATTGCTGAGACAGGTCTGAGACACGTTTGAGACACTCCTGTTCGACGTTTAGTGGGTGTCTCAGGTGTCTCAGGTGTCTCACCCCCTTTCCCAGCCAACTGCCTCAGCTGTCCCAACCTTCGGCTGGCTGGGCGTGTCTCAGGGTCCCTGTCACCAGACCCGTTGGGCGAACTACTGAAAAATCTGAAACCCCTCCAGACCCGTTGGGCAGACCAGTACTTGAAAAAATCTGAAACCCCTCCAGACCCGTTGGGCAGACCAGTACTTGAAAAAAAAAATCGGAATCCTCCCCAGACCTGTTGGGCAGACCAGTACTTGAAAAAAAAAATCGGAATCCTCCCCAGACCTGTTGGGCAGACCAGTACTAAGCCAGATTCCCCCGGTCCTGTTGGGTGTCAAAAACTCAACAAAAAAAACACGCCCGCTGCCACTCTTCGTCGTTTTTTTGACGACAGGTGGCAGCGCCAAAAAAAAACTGGCAAAATCCTCACATTTTGTCGACGCCGGTGCCGGCCCCAGCCAGCCGAACATTGCCCCGGCCCAGGGGAGATTTGTATGACCGTATGACCGTATGATCCGTATGATCCGTATGATTCGTATGACTCGGCAAGCCTGGCATTGAAGCCTCAGCCCGAGTCATACGAATCATATGGATCATACGGATCATACGGATCATACGGTCATACGGTCACGGCACGGCACTTTCGGGAGTGCCAACCACGCAGCCTGCCTGGCATCGAAGCCTCCGGCCTGCCGGGCGAGCCAGTATCAAGGGTCGTTGGGCGAGCCAGTGCTTAAAAAAACTCCCACAGACCCGTTGGGCGAACTAATGAAAAAAAATCCGAAACCCCTCCAGACCCGTTGGGCGAACCAGTACTTAAAAAACGAATCTCGGGCCCAGTTGGGCGAACCAGTATCGAAACGGAGTTGGGCGAACCAGTATCAAAAACGGAGTTGGGCGGAACAGGATCGAGCCCGGCGGGTTGGGTGGACCAAGCCCAACCCGCTGGGTGTCGAAAAAACTCAACAAAAAGGCCCGCTGCTCTTCGTCGTTTTTTTGACGTTGAGTGGCAGCGCCAAAAAAAATGGCAAAATCTTCACATTTTCCCGACGCCGGCGCCGGCCCATCCAGCTGAAGGTTGGGACAGCTGAGACAATCCTGGGAAAGGGGGTGAGACACCTGAGACACCTGAGACACCCACTAAACGTCGAACAGAAGTGTCTCAAACGTGTCTCAGACCTGTCTCAGCAATAACAAGACAGCCAGCCAAAGATTGAGACATCCACCAAACCGCGAACAGAAGTGTCTCAGGTGTCTCAATCTTTGGCTGGCTGTCTTGTTATTGCTGAGACAGGTCTGAGACACGTTTGAGACACTCCTGTTCGACGTTTAGTGGGTGTCTCAGGTGTCTCAGGTGTCTCACCCCTGTTCCCGGGATTGTCTCAGCTGCCCCAACCCTCGGCTGGCTGGGCGTGTCTCTGGGTCCCTGTCACCAGACCCGTTGGGCGAACTACTGAAAAGAATCTGCAGGCGCGTTGGGCGAACCATTGAAAAAAAACGAAACCCCCCCAGACCCGTTGGGCAGACCAGTACCTAACCACGCACCCTCGGCAAGCCTCCAAAACAGGGGGCCATCCATGCTACCTGCAAAAACGGTTGGGCCGACCAGTATCGAGCCCCAGCGGGTTGGGCGGACCAGTATCAAACGCGAGAGGGGGCAGTGCCCAAAAACCAGCAAAATCTGCATTTATTTTCTACACCAGCGCCGGCCCATCCAGCCGAGGGTTGGGACAGCTGAGACAATCCTGGGAAAGGGGGGTGAGACACCTGAGACACCTGAGACACCCACTAGACGTCGAACAGAAGTGTCTCAGGCGTGTCTCAGACCTGTCTCAGCAATAACAAGACAGCCAGCCTAAGATTGAGACACCTGAGACACGCCTGAGACACTCCTGTTCGACGTTTAGTGGGTGTCTCAGGTGTCTCAGGTGTCTCACCCCTGTCCCAGCCAACTGCCTCAGCTCCCCCCCCACCCTCGGCTGGATGCGGTCTGTCAAAAACATGCAAAATCGCGGTATCGAAACGGAGTTGGGCGAGCCAGTACCGAGCGCAGGTTGGGCGGGCCAGTATCAAACCTGAACGGGCCGGCGGTGCGTTCATCCTGCTGGCCTCCGGTGGTCTCTGCCGCGGCGGGCGGGCTGGCGCCTGTGGGTTTTAAACACCTCAGCACAGCTGCCTCTATTCTCATCTTGAAAATTCGACTCCTGTCGGCGTTTGCGTCGCCGCTTGCCGGGGCGTGTGAGAAAACACCAAGAGTGTTCAGCGATGACGCCTGTGCGCCGGCCGAAGAAGTGCCCGCACGGGCGACAGCGGGCTCGGTGCCGCGACTGCGGCGGCTCGTCCTTCTGCGAGCATGGGCGGAGGCGGGCTGAATGCCGCGACTGCGGCGGCACGTCGGTCTGCGTGCATGGGCGACAGCGACACCAGTGCCGCTCGTGTGGCGGCGCGTCGGTCTGCGTACACGGGCGGAGGCGAGCTGAGTGCCGCGACTGCGGCGGCGCGGCGGTCTGCGAGCATGGGCGACTGCGACGGACGTGCCGCGACTGCGGCGGCGCGGCGGTCTGCGAGCATGGGCGACTGCGACGTAAGTGCCGCGACTGTGGCAATTTTGTGTGTGAAATCCAGGGCTGTCCTCGGCAAGATCTCCCATTCGCCGGAGCGCCGAGCTTGCTGCGACATATGCAGACGATGCACGGCGACAACCCGCGCGCAGTGACCAAGAGTAAGGAGCTTGAGGTGCACGAAGCACTCCGCGACGCGCAGATCGCCTTCGAGTACCAGCACTACCTACCCTTCCGCGGCTGCGGGTTGGAATCGGAGACGGCCCACGCCTTCGCGGACTTTGCCCTGCCGGCCCCGTGGGGCTACGTCCTGCTGGAGGTTGACGAGGAGCAGCACAAGGCCTACGACCCCAGCTGCGACGTGCGGCGAGACTTCGACATGGCCGCCAGCGTGGCGCTCGGCAGCGGCCACAAGCTGCTGGTGCTGCGCTACAACCCGGACGCCTTCAAGATCGCTGGCATGACGCGGCGGACCACCAAGAAGGAGCGCCACGCACAGCTGATCCGCCTGCTGGGCGGGCTGCTGGCGCGCGAGCCGGAGGCGCCTTTCACCCGCCTCTTTCTCTTCTACGATCGGGGCGCGGAGAGCAGCGCGTTGCCCTGCGTGGCGGAGCACTGGTCCGAGCCCGTGCGCGCCGTGTCCCGCTGCGCCTAGAGTCAGGCAGTTTTCTGGGAGACCGGGGCAAATGCCGGGCAGGTGGTGGATGTGGTCTGCCTAAAACATGCAAAATCGGGCCCAGTTGGGCGAGCCAGTATCGAAACGGAGTTGGGCGAACCAGTACTTTAAAAAAAATCCGAAACCCCTCCAGACCCGTTGGGCGAACCAGTACTCAAAAAAAATCCGAAACCCCTCCAGACCCGTTGGGCGAACCAGTACTTAAAAAAACGAATTTCGGGCCCGTTGGGCGAACCAGTATCGAAACGGAGTTGGGCGAACCAGTATCAAAAACGGAGTTGGGCGGACGAGCCCGGCGGGTTGGGTGGACCAAGCCCAACCCGTTGGGTGTCAAAAACTCAACAAAAACGCCCGCTGCAACTCTTCGTCGTTTTTTGACGACAGGTGGCAGCACCAAAAAACTGGCAACATCTTCACTTTTTTCGACGCCGGCGCCGGCCCCAGCCAGCTGAAGGTTGGGACAGCTGAGACAATCCTGAGACAGGGGGTGAGACACCTGAGACACCTGGACACCCACTAAACGTCGAACAGAAGTGTCTCAAACGTGTCTCAGACCTGTCTCAGCAATAACAAGACAGCCAGCCAAAGATTGAGACATCCACCAAACCGCGAACAGGAGTGTCTCAGGTGTCTCAATCTTTGGCTGGCTGTCTTGTTATTGCTGAGACAGGTCTGAGACGTTTAGTGGGTGTCTCAGGTGTCTCAGGTGTCTCACCCCCCTTTCCCAGGATTGCCTCAGCTCTCCCAACCTTCGGCTGGATGTGGTCTGCCTAAAAAAGAGATCCAAAAACATGCAAAATCGGGCGCAGTTGGGCGAGCCAGTATCAAAACGGAGTTGGGCGAACCAGTATCAAAAGCGGGTTGGGCGAACCAGTATCAAGCCCCAGCGGGTTGGGTGAACCAAGCCCAACCCGCTGGGTGTCAGAAACTCAACAAAAAAGGCCCGCTGCCACTCTTAGCTAGTTTCGGCGTTGGATGGCAGCGCCCAAAAACTGGCAAAATCTTCACATTTTTTTTCGACGCTGGCACCGGCCCATCCAGCCGAACATTGCCCCGGCCCAGGGAGATCCGTATGACCGTATGACCGTATGATCCGTATGATCCGTATGATTCGTATGACTCGGGCTGAGGCTTCAATGCCAGGCTTGCCGAGTCATACGAATCATACGGATCATACGGATCATACGGATCATACGGATCATACAGTCATACGGTCACGGCTCGGCACTTCGGGAGTACCAACCAGGTAACCTGTCTGGCATTGCCTCGGCACCTGCCTGGCATAGAAGCCTCCTGCCAAGCTAGAATCGGGCCCAGTTGGGCGGGCCAGTATCAAACCTGAACGGGTTGGGCGGACCAGTACTAAGCCAAACCCGGGGCCAGACGATGACTCACATGAGCGGTCTACTAAGGGTCGTTGGGCGAACCAGTACCTAAGTGCCTGCTCGGCACATCTACCTACAAGTGCCTGTTCGGCACTGTGCCTGCTCGGCACGTCCTACAGTGCCTGTTCGGCACTCCTAAGTGCCTGCTCGGCACGTCCTACAGTGCCTGCTCGGCACTCCTAAGTGCCTGCTCGGCACTCCTAAGTGCCTGCTCGGCACTGCCCAAAAAAATCCCGCCCCCCCAGCGCCAGACCCCGCAGCTGCTTTGCCAGGATGACCTCACATGCACGGCAGCCTGACAGGAAAAAAACTGTGGGGGGAGGGCTGTTTGGGGGTGAACCACATGCCGATTCCAAGCAAAACCATCCAACACCATGCAAAACCATGTCATGCAAAAACCATGCAAAAATCGTGCAAAACGAGCTATTCCTCCAGTCCGTACATACATGTACACCCTGCAGTAATAGCATTTTTCAGCGCAAAACCGTGTAAAAAAAGCTATTCTCCCCGGCCTTTACGGGCAAGTATACCCGGGGAGAATGCGCGGCCGAGCAAAAAAAAAACTGGCCCCGTAAAAAAAGAATGGCAAGTTGGGCGAGACAACGACAGCAGATCACGGAGGCCGCGGACGGCGGCGCCCGGGCTCGCACGGGGGCGGATGGTGCCGTCGTGCTGAACTTGCGGCGCGGACCGGGGGCCTACGCGCTGCTCTCGCGCGCGGACGGGCAGCTGACCCGGGCGGGCCAGCACTACTACTCCCACCTGGGCCTGCGGCCTCCCAGCAAGGACTTCGACTACAACCAGCCCCTCATCCGCGAGGGGCCCAACGACTACATCCTGCTGCGCAACGGGCAGAAGCTCGTGCGCTCCCTGCAGGGCGGAGAGCACCGGCTGACCAAGCTGGGCAAGGGCTTCTTCCGCGACAAGTACTACGAGTACCTGGCCCACGTCCGGTGATCATCCGGGGCAGGCGGCGGGCGGAACGCCGGCGCGGGCTACGAGCGCAGGGACTGGCTGCCGGTGAACGAGCTGGGCGGGGCCATGACGAGGCACCCGGCACACCTCACGGAGGAGCAGGTGTTTTTTTTTGTCACCCGCACGCCTTGAGGCAATTGCCATCGGTCGTGAAAACCAAGTAAAGGTACAGAGAGACGAGGTGTGAAACGCAAGGTGAGACATCACTGAAAGATACCGGCAAAAGAGACACAACAGCCAACGAAGGAACCAAACAACCGACAGCCAAAGAGAACAGCGAACCAACAAACCGAGAACAGAAAAAGGATTTCGCCAGCACCACAAGATCATGTAAAAATAATTTACACGCGGAAGGTGGCACCATATGCACCGGCTGCGCGCATTGAAAACCATGTGGCTGAGCGGGGCACAGACCACATAATCCCCGCTACACTCTGCCGGGGGCACATTTGCGCATCGTTAACCCCCGTACATGGCCACGCAGAGGAGCATATGCATTGGGACAACGCTGAAGGCCGCACACACTAACATGGGAAGTGCATGAATTAAGGCAAAAATGCCACCGAGGCGACAGGCAAAAAGCGTGCATGAATTAGCCGGCTCACAGGCATCACCTGTAGCCGCAAGGGTAACTGCGCGGCTTTGCGAGCCAGCGGGTTAGCCCAGCAGCTGCTCACACATCGGTCAGCACCACAAGCGGGCCAACTGCAAGGGCCACACGGCAAAAAGGGTGTGGACCATGGGCTGAGTGGGGCTCAGACCACATGGTCCACCGGCAGCACCGCAGGGAGCAGTGTAGCCGGCCGGTGGGGTGTCTGTGCGCTGGGGCAGGCCATTCCCTGATGAGGTGCCCAACGGCCAGACAGAGCCTCTGCGGGCAGTAGGCCACTGCCTGGAATGGGCAGGACACACAAAGGACAGCAGGACAGCAGTTACCGGACCATGAGCCCTAGTGAAGAGCGACATAGCCGGCCTGCCAGGCACATTGTCCAAGCTCCCATAGCTCAACAACTGGCAAGACCAAATGGTTAGGGTTTGGGGTGCAAGACAATTGGCAGGAGAGGGACCGCAAGCCGTGCATGGCACAGGACTACACGGGCCTTCCGCCCCAGCAATCAACGAGTCCGGCACGAATGCCCATCGGGGTGTTGCGGTTTTGGGGGTAATGGTAGGCTGTGGTCCTGCAACAGCCTGGAATGTTTGGCCAGCAGGTCCAATCGATAAACGTTGGA
Source organism: Effrenium voratum (assembly GCA_963377175.1). Classification (NCBI taxonomy): domain Eukaryota; class Dinophyceae; order Suessiales; family Symbiodiniaceae; genus Effrenium; species Effrenium voratum. The sequence goes on along the minus strand of CAUJNA010003737.1, from coordinate 77,955 downwards.
TATCAGCCAAAATCGATAGGGCTTGGAGTGCAGGGCAATAGGCAGGAGGCGACACCTTTGTCCCACCACCGAAGTCCAGTACATTAGCACATATAGGAAAGGAACCTACGAAGCAAGACACATCCATTTCCTAGACCACCAATGGCCACACTTCCGCGTTGCTAGGGACAGTGCAGTGAGGGCAAGGCAGTAGCGAAGTGGCATGGAGGGACGTGAGACCGAGCGCGGCACGATACAACACGGCCCTTCCCCCAAGCATCCAAGGAGCACTTGCCTAGCACAACCATTGCCTACCAAATGGTTAGGGTTTGGGGTGCACGACAATTGACAGAAGAGGGGCCGCAAGACAGATCGGAACACAGGACTCACAGATCTGCCGCCCCAGCAACCAAATTGTCCGGCACAAAGGCCCGCCCGGAAGTTGCTGCTTCGGGGTAATAGTAGGCTGGAGTCCCGCTGCAGCTGGAGACTGTCCGGCCATTTGGTGGTCTCGCAAATGCACGATGCCCTAAGAGCCCAGGCCTTGCAGGGGCCTGACACGGTCCGGGTCCTATCGCAAAGACATTGGCGAGCTGCAAATCACTACGGTTTGGAGTGCAAGGCAATGGGCAGGAGGCGGCTGCCCCGTCGCCAATGTCCAGGTTGCACATGCGTAAAGGAACCTCCAGAGCAAGAAATCCTTTTCCTGGGTCACAAAGGGACAGTGCGGTTAGGGTATGGGGTTGACAGAGCGGCAGGAAGGGACCGTGAGACCGAGCGAGGCACGATTCCCCCCAACATTCACAGAGCAGCACGGCAAAGAGGATGGTGTTCCTAGCCATTGGAGTGAGACCGGCGGGGCCGATACTACACGGAACTCTGAGCAGAAGCATGGGAGAGCTGCCAACCATGGGTGACTCCACACGGCCAACATCGAGCCCAAGTCAGTGTGTATCATGCCCACTGTGTCAAGGGCCGAGTCTGCAAGATCCCAGTCATTTGCATCGGACTTGGTCGTCTTCAGGCACAATTTGATCACTGAAATGTCTGGATTTTACTGGCCGCCTGCGAGGTAATGCAATTGACGTACAACAGGATTTGAATGAAGGCTAAGAGCAAATTGCATTCTGAAAGAATCGTGTCCCATAACACGATGTCTGTCAGTCGGGCCTATTGCAAGCCACAACCAAGCAATCGCTTTGGCACCACAAGCTCCCGGAAATGCAGGTGCCGGCACCTGTCTAGCGCGGTGCTCTCTGTACCTGGCTGGAGTCCGGTAGCAGTAGTCAGAACATCTGTAACGGCATGGATATGTTGCGCGGTGTCCGGTGACTGGTCACAAGAGGATGCATTTAGGTAACCACCTTGTAGGTCCCACACAACAGGGACCCAATGGTAGTGGTCAGCAAGTCGGATTCTCACGACAGTGATGATGAAACAGTCCCTGTCAAGATTGACTTGATCATACAACCAGGATCGACAAGTCTTATTTAATTTGGTTGGAAACACGGTCCGGCCAAAACCTTTCAGAAAAGGTTTGAGCCAAACTATAAAACGTCGTGTATAGAAAAAGTATCTTGGGTCAAACATATCGATATCAATATATCGAAACACCCAAATATACTTCCTGGAAAAGTTCAAATAAATTGACAACTGAAGATGGCGTGCTGTGACACTCTGTTTTACAGCGCAGGTCCCGCATTCTCGGCTCAGGGTTAGGCTTCTCTCAGCCCCCATACCGTCGGAATGGGGATCCATACGGAAAATTTGAGGGTGGGAGTGCAAACGGGGTGGGCAATCTCAAATATTCCGCTGATACGAAATGGCAAAGGCGCCCCACCCACCCACCACTTGACTTGATCCCAAATAGCGGATCAAATAAAGTCATCAAATGACATGTCAAACGACACATGACAAATGCATGACCTCCCCTAACTTTGTTCAAAACAAAGTTGTTTCCAACTTATTAAATAAGGTGATCATCCCAATAAATTGGGAGTTGTCCACTTATTTAATTTGGTTGGAAACACGGTCCGGCCAAAACCTTTCAGAAAAGGTTTGAGCCAAACTATAAAACGTCGTGTATAGAAAAAGTATCTTGGGTCAAACATATCGATATCAATATATCGAAACACCCAAATATACTTCCTGGAAAAGTTCAAATAAATTGACAACTGAAGATGGCGTGCTGTGACACTCTGTTTTACAGCGCAATGGGGCGTCACCTGCGTAGGTCCCGCATTCTCCCCCATTTAGGGAAAAAGACCCACGCTTCCGACTCCCAAAGCCTCAGCCACTTCAGTCCATTGGACTTCAATCTTCCCAGCTCCCAATGCGACGACTTGATCGAAGCAAAGCCTGCTGGGTCGATCTGCGATGTTTGAACTAGTGGGTACTCTGGCGTACCAGGCCTTGCATTGGCATTCCATCTCAAGCAGAGAGATCTTGTTCATCAAAAGAGAAGCATGACCCGTAGCTCCCATCGCTTTAATGCACGCAGACCTGGCCGCGTCATTGTCGATGTAGAATACTACAGAGGCTCCCGAGAAACGATTCCTCCAGAGAGCGAATGCTATCAGAATTGGAACAATCTCAAGCTCGTAAATGGGGTTAGCAGAAACAGATGAGAATTTCTCCATGAGGTCACGAGGCACTTCGTCTCCAAAGAAAGATTCACATCTTCCGCCAGGTGCAAACAACACGCCACCCACTGTGCCCACTTTGACTTCCGTACCTTCACATGCGCCATCCGTAAAGACGGTCCATGAATTCAATGAGGTAGGCGAAAGTCTCAAAGGGGACGCGTTAGCGACTCGCTGAAGAAGGAAACTCAAGGCGCGTTTCTCGTGGTCTGATAGAACGTTCCTCCTGTTCTCTTTCAGAGCGAGCTCACCCAGAACTTTGATGGCCTGATTTGCAATCCTCCCAAAAGCAAAACTCTCGAACCAGTGCAAACGACCGCGCAAAGATTCAGATTGCTTTGAACCTACAAAGCCACAACTCAAGATTTCCTCGAGCACTTCCTGCAGTTCTCGTCTCCTTTCTTGGGTATGCCCAAGAAAAACTTCACCCGCAGCAAATCGACTCAAATCGATCTCGACCCCGAGAGTGCGGAAGACTTGCGAAAACTCACACGCTTTCGTCCCGTCCGTTGCAAACTCGAGCCCTAAGAGTTGAAATAATCCTTCAGCTGCTGCTTTGGCGTTGGATGCCATGCACTGCTTTGCGAAAACTGTGTAATCATCAAAGTATGCACACCAAGCCAGGCGCAACCCAACCAGACCCAGGAACCACACCGCCAGGCTGATCCTCAAGAAGCCACCCACTGAGCCCACAGCTCCGAAAGGCAAAGAGTTCACGCCCAGATACCTGACCAGGCCTTGGTTGGTGTCCCGCACTGCAATCCTCAAAAGGTCTCTGTCTTTCGAGCTGATTCCGAACTGTTTGTACGCCGCCTTCAAATCAAAAGTTCTGCCCAACAAGTTGAAAGAAGGCACGTCCGAAAACTCGCAGCGCGTCAGAGCCCAAGCAAGATAAGCAGAGATCTCGTCCATGGCGTGTATCCTGTATTTTTCTACAACACCAATCGTTTTGTTGAGCCCTCCGATAGTGCAGTCGTCTATGACCCTCACCTTGCTCTTCTGGTTCAATCCGAAGCGCTTGGCCAGAGCATGTCTGCAAGGGTCAGCACTGTCATCCACCCAAACGTATCCTTTCTGGATCTCATCCAAGGTCTGTTTCCACGCTTGCTGGTTGGTCTCATCAGTGTCGTCCGCATTCTCGAGTTGTGACAGTATGCTTGCATTCAAGCCTTTAGCCAATACTTTGAGCGACTCCACACTGTACTGTGGCCGTTTCACCGAGCGCGGAAAGACTCCAGTCTGCTACAACCAACCTGAAAGCGGGAAACCAGCAGCAAGATCTCGAACGAGGTGCTTGTCGGGGTAGCCCAGTTCATCAAGCATTTCTTGAAAAACCAGGAGCCTTTTGCTTTTCAACAAGTGTCTTTGGTGCTCCGGCAGGGACTGCTTGAACTCTTGTTCGGCTGGACCCAAATGCTTTGCTCGTCGCGTCCACTTGCACAGATACGCAACTCTCTTTTTTGCAAGTGTAAAATCCGCACCCGAGATGTTCTCTTCGAGGACGCTCACCACTTCCTGTGGTAGATGCACTGCGAAAGATCGGGGGTGCCCAGTTTGCACTGCTTGAGCCGCGAAATCCAAAGGGTCACGAGGAATACCCACATGCTGCACTTCGACTCTGTCCTCTTCATGCATCTGCTGAAGCTGGTTCTGGATCCTCAAGCTTGTCTTGACAGACACGTCGGCCCGCACATCACCCCATTTAACTGCTCGCCGACTTACTGCTTTTGCTCCCGCTGGGAAATTCCAAGACGGAGCGTCTGCCTGAAAATCTTCATCCATGAAGTGAACTGCGGTCTGGTAGGAGCCGTACTCGGAAACGAGCGGCTTGTACTTGCGCCCCCTTGGCAAGAGGTCCAAAACAAAACGATGCATAGTTTGTTCAGATACGGCTTGCTGCTCGAGGAGGGATTGCACATCAACGGCACCAAATTCTAAGAGCTTTGCTTTTACAATTCCTGCGAGCCTCTGACACAAGAGAATGGGATACGCTGCTTCCTCGGCAGTCGGGTATACCAGTTTTCCCTGTATAGCAGTAGGCTTCCACGGCGCATGGGGATGACCGTCATCGCAAAATACAGCCAAAGGTTGAAACCAATCACGTGTGGACCACCATCTTGTGGTCTTCTTACGGCTTCCACCATGGCAGCAATTGTCAAAGCAACAGTCGTATCCAGGAATGTCTGAAAGCAGCTTACGAATGCATGGAACAAACCAAAACAAAGAGTTCTGCGGGTTCTCAACGGAGCAAGCAATACACCGCTCGACTGCCCAACGCACAATCACTGCAGTGTAAAAGTACACCAAGTTCGCAGCCTCGACTCTCTGCTTGTCGGTGCCTTTGAGGCCAGGCACGCCTTCAGGATGTTGCAAACTCCGTAAAGGCTTTGCAACTCTAAAGCCCTGGGCTTCCAGCTTTGGGAGAGGTCTTTCTCTTGCTCTGGAAGCTGTTCCGCAAGCCGGGGCGAAATGAATCCAAACCAAGTTGTCTTTCTCCTGCTCCAAGAGTTCCAGCAAACGATCCACTTGCCGTTTGTCCGCCAAATCAAAAGCTGCAATATGTATACCATGTGCACGCTCTGTAGAGTGGTCCACCGGCAACACCCTCATGTGCGCGTCTCTGACAACCTTTGAAAGCCTTGCAGATCCGGCAAAAATCTCAACAAACAAAATGTGTGCAAGATCTCTGCCCTTGAACTTTGAAAGTGACAAATAATCCTCATGCAATGAATCAGTATTATCAAATTCTGCTGCAGCAACTGGACCAGGAACGTCGGCCTTCGTGTTGAGTGCGTCTCGTTCCTGTTCTGCAGTCCCACTTGCAACGCCCAAACATGGTTGTCCATCCAGGGGTTTATCATGCGAATCGAATTCCTGTTGCGCGTCACGCTTGATCTTCTTGGAGTGGCCCTGCAAATCACCACCTGCCGCTAGTCAGTTGGTAACCCTGCAGTTGGTCAAGCTATGGTTCGCTCTGCCACACTTGATACACTTGTGCACGCCCTTCTTGCATCGACCGTTGGTAACCTCAAGCTGGCAACCACCTTTCATGTTGAAGCTCCAGCAAATGGCGTTACCGTCGGAATCCCTCTGATTGAAACCTTGCAGCTCATGAGGACAAATGGATTTCGCCTTAGCTGAAGGCTTCTTCTGCTTCTTAGATCTCGCGGCCACATGCTTGCTAGAAGGGCTGCCTTTCCCGGAATTGCTTGGCGAAGCAGCAGCAGATGACCTGGCATAGTCCTCCTTTGCCACTTTGATGTGCTTGGCCAAGGGCAACAAATGCATTTGCACCCGTGGATCAAAACGCAGCCGGTTGAGGGCCTCATCCATAGGCGCAGGAACTGAGACCAAGTTGATAGCAGTCTGCTGCAACTCCTCGGCCATAATGGTAAAAAGCTCCTGATCCGCCTTGACAAGTTGATCCAACCGCACACGCGAATATCCATCAGGTGCCTCCCTAGTCAAAAGGCCAAGCATCTGCTGAATCCACTTCTGATGCGAGTCCCAATGAATCAATCCACACTGGTCAAAGGCGATGCCACGTCTCTGCATTGCCCACTGCCAGTGCAGTTCTGTCGCGGTCTCGACTCGAACATCTGCGTCTCCAGTTGATACCTTCAAAACATGTTGTTCGACAGATATCACCGGCGTCTTGTCTTTGGTCTGCTGCTGCACTTCCTTTTCACGCTTCGAACATTTTGATGGGGCAACCCAGATGACCGCATTTGTGTCACACATTGATGCCACCAAATCTATGAGAGCGTGTGAAGGCTGCAACTCTCCAGTGATGCTGACTCCGCTAAGCCGTGCCTGTTGCCGTTCCAACCTTGCCACTTTTTCAGCGACAGGCAACTTCCGAACTCCCTCCAGACCAGATTCTTGGCTCACCTGCGATTTCAGATGAGCTACTATCATGGTCGAAGCTTCGAAATGTAACCTTCGCATTTGAGAAAACAGTGACAAAGAAAGATCGACGCCACCATTCAAGCCACGACAGAATTCTTTGAACTCTTGTTCCGTCGGAGGGCTTTGCGGCGTCCCAATGGCAAAAGCCAGCTGCGAAAGATTTCGTAAACCATTTGTTCTCACCAGATTCCACAAATTGCCACCATCATCGATCCGATCACAATGGGATCTGAAAGCAGCTGAGGAATCAATCAGCGACATGGCAGGCGAGCCCTACAAAGTGCAGTTTGTTCCGCTCGCCTTGATGTCATGTGAAATGAAAAACCAATCACAAGTTCATGCCTCATAAACAAACAGCTTCAATGCGCGCGCTGAACCTGGGCCAGAACATAGCCGTTTCCGCGCACAAGCCTGCTGTATTAAAAGCATTGCGGGTATATTTGAAATAGGAGGGTGTCCTACACGAGGCACAAGCCAAGTGTTCCACACCCAAAGTGCTGCACAGTTCCTTATGGCAAAAGGGCCAAACTGGGTGTCCTACGCTCCACACCAAAATGTGAAGGGTTCCACAACCCAGCCCTACCAAGTGCACAACACCGAATCGTCCTGCCGTGAGACAGAACCCTTTTGTCGTGTGGTCCACATACATCATTGAATGTTCTGCACACGATCCTGATGCAAGCAACTCGGACATGTCGAGCTGAAGAACTCCAGTTTCACATACAGCAAGATGGAAACTTGAAGCTCGCATTCAACACAAACCCGAGTCCGGACTGCCATGCCTTCCCCCTGGACCTCTCAGGTGCCCTACACAAGTCAAAGACTAAGTGCTCCGCACAGCAAAAGACAGGGGTTTCACTGTTGCAATCCATTACATCTTGCGCCATTTTGCGAGACATGCATCAGTCTGAAGTGAAACGATCATGATCCAGCCTTGTCCAAACTTAGGATTCACCAGCTGCTGAAGACTTGTAATCCGCCCAGAATGCTCAAGTCACTAATGCAAGAGACCAATACACGTCATGGGAACACATAGCCCCAAGAAGTGTCACTGTCGCCGGCTGCACCTTTAGAGCAATCAGTCATGCATGAGCTTGCTGTGGAAACATTGTCTGCACCTGGGCGTGTCGAATCTGTGTTGCACGTCCGTAAGCTCAAAACTATCTGTGATTGCTCTGCCGCAAAAGAAAGTCAGCCTGTGTCCTTCCATTGCAACATGCAAAGTCTTGAGCTTCTTGTGCTGCCACATGACTGATTCCTTCGGAAGCACGTGCTCGACGTTATACACACGCGGCACAACAGCAGGCTCTTCAACATCAGATTCCGATGCAGTAGTGACATGCTCACTATGCACGGAGCCTTCTTCTTCGTCTTCCTCCTTGATCTCGATGACAATGCTTTGTTCAACATTCTTTTCATGGGTCACCGGCTCATGCAACTCATTGTCGATCGTTCGTTTCAAGCGTCCACTACGAGTGACATCTGGCGAAAACACACCATCCCGAATTTCGGTCAGCATGTTGCATAGCACCGTCAGTGGCCTGCTTGCTCCATCTCTGCTGTACGTCAAAGCCATTCGAAGCGGGTTTGAGTGGTACCCCAAAGCCAATCTGTCCTCGAAAGATACGCCTCTCTTTGCCAAGAAAGATAACATGGTTGCCTTGAGAGAATGCGAAGTGTACCTCACATCCATCGCCACATCACGATTCTTGACCAAAATGTGTTCGAGCCAATCGGATGCCTCCTCAGTTGAAACCGGCCTGATAGTCGCATTTCCTGATGCATCTGGAGCAGGCATGAGCGGATACTTCCCAAGATTGTCGCATCCCAGAGTTTGTCTGGCTAACAACCAAGGCTCACCCCAGCATTCACTGGATACACCCAAAGTTGGTGCAACCAATGGCAAGAACATGTGCTTCATCTGTAAGGCTCGCGCTGTCTTGTGCACTGCAGTTGAGCACTCGATGAAAAACAGCTTCCCTTGCCCATCACGATCTTCAATGAGTTTCTCACTGTGTTGAGCGTCAGTCCATCTAGCTCTTGCATACACACAGAAAAGAACCATGCCCACAAAGCATTTGTCCCACGGATCACTGTCTGAGTGCAGAACACGATGGAGAGTCTTGAGGTCATCGACAGTCAATGGGGTCGCCTGATGAAGTTCCTTGCCGACGGGCCTTGACACAACTCCTGCACACCTGCGGCTTGAAATGCAACCATCAAGAGCTTCCACACCTAGTACATGTCTGGCAAACCTGCAAGCTTCGACGACTCCTTGCAATCTGGTTGCAGGCGCGCCTTTAAGTCGCTCGCCAGACAAATAATTGTAGAGCTCGGGCTCACCGCATGGGAAAAGCTCGTGATGCAATGCAAGATGATTGACCAGTCGTCCCAAGCTGTTAGCTCTCTTCAAGAGTGTGCTTGGCGCCTTGTTGTAAAACACGTCAACCAATATCTGAGCTTGTTTGCTGAAACCTGTTTCTTTTGCAAGCAGTTGCACAATGTTGGTGTCCGGTTTCCATGAAAGCACCAAGGCGTGCCATCTCCTGATTGCTTTCTGCCAAAGTGCATCCCGTTCATCCTGCCAACTCTGTACAGTGGTGTTCTTAATCACTTCATGAAAAGACGTTACCACCCTCTTCTTAGCAGTTTGAACGACAACCGATTCACCAGACTCGGCAACATCGTCTTGTGGGTCACTCGAAACAGGTACAGGCCTACGAATCTCGAGCAAACTGCCCTGCATGTCGTCCTCGCTATCTGTTCCAAAGATACGTGACCAAAAATCGGTTTCCCAAAAATGTTGGCAAGATGATGATGGTAAGCTGTTCCAAGCCGTTTCCAAATTGCGCACAGGGTCAAAAGCGGCTGCAGCAACCTCAAAATCTTCACCATCGACATGCGTCACCGAACGTGAATATAAAGAATTCGTCTCAATGTCACGTCCAAGTTCATCTAACACATGTTGCAGTTCGTTCCCGATGCCAGCTTGCAAAGATAGTGCCGGTGTTGCATTCAATGATGAAACATCGTCGGCCACGTGGGCATCGATACCATTGCGTTCAGAGGGCACACCGCCTGAAATGAGCTGCCAAACATCTGAGCCCGAAGTATCTGCCATGTTGCCAGCATCCGGAGCCAACGAGTCGTCACTCGAAGTTCCTGCAATTGCGCCTTCTGGAGAGTCGCACATTCAACCCCCCATGCCAATCTCAAATATTCCGCTGATACGAAATGGCAAAGGCGCCCCACCCACCCACCACTTGACTTGATCCCAAATAGCGGATCAAATAAAGTCATCAAATGACATGTCAAACGACACATGACAAATGCATGACCTCCCCTAACTTTGTTCAAAACAAAGTTGTTTCCAACTTATTAAATAAGGTGATCATCCCAATAAATTGGGAGTTGTCCACGACACCCCTCCATGTTGGGTTAAAGAGCTCGAAACAAGTGGGTCCATGGGTATGATGGTTTCCACAGTTTGTGCCTCAGCAATTTGAGACAAGTGGAACCAAAGTTCATCATCCCCCCACAGGGGTCCCTGATGGCTTAAGACCTCCGAGCGAATGGACTGATCCACTTGCAATTGGCTGTGGTGCAAAACGTGATCAAGTGGCCCTCCAATGTTGGGTCTGCTGATCCTGTGTTGGATGAGCACGGTGGCCTGGCTACGGAGAGCATCAGTGCTCCTGCGTGTGGAGGATGGGCGAAGCTGCAGAGCTTCCATATTACACTTTAGCTTAAGAGCACACAGGTCACTGGCGAGATTCCTTCCCAGCAAGGACCAAAAGCTCAGGCACTCGTCACAAAAGAAAGCTGCGTAACCACCTCCCAGGAGAGGAAATGTTCCGCACTAGGCCTTACCGAAGAACAAATGAGAAATCAAAATTAAACCAAGGCGAGCGGGGCTCACACTTATTATGATTTGTCGAGGTGTCCTAGTTTGTATAATCGCACAGGGAAGAATGCCGGCGCCCGTACTATCCCTAGGCACAGGCGGATGTGTGATGCGCACACAGGGAAGGCAGACGGGGTATAACTTAAACAGCGAGCCCAAAACGTCAAGGTTTAACCAAGGTGAGCGGGGCTCACACTTGGTCACCGGAGGCGAGGGTGTCCCAGTATGTATGATCACGGCCTGGAGCCAAAGGGCAACGGGGGTGGGAGTGTCAAGCGAGAAATGTAGACATTTAGGTGATGGGCAAGCGAGTGCAACGCAAATGTGGCCCATGAGATCAGGCGGGGGGCCCGATACTACATGGAACGTAGCGCACAACGCAGGGCGAGAGAAATGTCTGAACGCCCTACCATTCACCCTCGCCTGCGCACACCCGCCCCAGCGGGTGCCGGGTTTGGGGACAGGAGAGAACGGACAACATTGGTGACAGCATTAAAGGCCGGGAGAGTGGGGTCACGAAAAAGAGCCGTTGTCTGGGCGCGTCCGTTCGCACTGCGCCCAACGAGCTCCTGCAATGTGATACCAGCAGGCGCCACATGGAAACTGTCAACACAAGGTAGGATGACATCAGCAGCTTCCCTATCCAGTACCGGAGGAGTGGGACATCCAACGCTGGGATGACACACTGGACTCCCTTGCGAAGTCAGCGAAGGCCTGCCCTTCGGCCGGAAGAGGAAGCCAAAGATCAGTGCGTATAGACCCAGACGCCATTGGCCCAATCAGGCCGCAGTACTCCTGGACATCATGTGTCAGACCTTGCCGGTTTTGGAGCCGCTGGAGGAGCTGGAGACGGTAGGGCTCGACCTCCGTGAAACAGGGAGGCTCGTACAGAGGCCGAAGGCCACCTGCGTTGACAAAGCGCATCCCACGCACAGTTTGCACATCACCTTTTAGCGCGACCCCGCCGCCTTGCGCGGATGTCGGAGCATTTGCGCAAAGGTAGGCCATGGCAGGAACCGGGATATGCACTTTGAGGCGGCGCAAGGGCCAGTCACCCGGACCGGCCCTGCCGTACCATTGAATGACCTGCTCACCAGTGGCAAGGGATTCAGCGCCAGCCTCAAGCTCCGTATTGGCCGAGAGGCGCAGGAGCTGGGCATGCTGCCGCGTGGCGATGGTGAGTGCGGCCACCCAGAATTGAGGCTGAGCCAAGCGGTCCAGCATCAGCTGTTGCAAACGAGGCGGAGCCACTGGCCAGAGGCTCGAACACGCGGGCAAAGCACGTGGCTAGGCTTGTCAGCCATGCTCGAAGGAAGCGGAGCTTTTCATCCACACCGAGCGGTGGCGCGTCGGCAGCCATGCGCCGCAGGGCAAGAGTATTCCGCACTGAATGCAATCCGGCCTCAGTAGCCGGGCTGGTGTTGAACATAACGTCGCCCCAAGGGTAGCTAGTGGGAAGCTGGGCGAAGAGGCCGAGTCGAGGCAGGGTGAGGACCTCTTTAGCCTGCGCCCGATCCGGGATCCGGGCAAGATCCCAGGCGAGCTCATCCAAGGCACCAAGGGTCGCCGGGTCGAGGTCGTCCTCAACTTCTGCATCGTCCTGCTGTCCCCGGCCTGCCGGGCAATCACCAGGCCCTGGGACAAACGCAATGGCATACCCTTGCCGGCGGGCCTCTTCCGCCGTATCAGGCAGGCAGTCATGGTACTCAGAACTGGTCACGCTTATCCTGTCCACCTCAGCGAGGTGTGGCTCAATCTCCTCATCAGAGGCCAGCGTGTCTGGGGCCGTTTCCTGCTGGCCGGGGCGATGCACTGAGATGTGCATTCGCCCTGATCGACTTCCATGGCAACCGGCGGCGACTCCTCACCCAGGGGTACCAGTGAGGGTCGTGCCTGGCCGCCTCGCTAGCAGCAGGGTCAGTGGCCGCGGTAGGGCCACCCAGGACATCGGACATTGCCTGGGAAGCCTCGACTTGGCTGGTCAGAAACACCAACGCTTCCTGCAATTCAGCAGCAGAGTGCAGGTCCTGCAAGGCAACTGACGTGGGCTCGGTGTCAGATGCGGAGATATGAACAGGCGTGTTGCTCCACAGCGGCTGCCCACGCGTGACCTCATCAGTGATGTCTTTGGTCGTAGCCGCATCATACACTGCCGAGATGCATGCCGGGTGAATGCCCACTTGGAGGCCAGCGGGACTAGAGAAAGAGGCCCCACTAGTGAGGAGAGTTTCCCCGCCAGCCACAAAGAGCTGAACGCCCCGCTGCAGACACTTGATGAGGTCTACGGCCACAGCGACGTCACGTTTGCCTCGCGCCTCTGCAAAGCCACAAGTGCCCATGCAGAAAGTGGTGAGGTGGATATGCGTGCGGGCCCCTCCCACAAGGTTACCCGGGAGGATGCCCGTTGCAAGGATGCCATCCAGGTTGTCCCAGGTTGTGCAGTGCATAGCCGTGACGATGCGCCGGGCTTCGTCATGCCGGAGCAAAGGCAGGTTGCGGCAAGGGTCAAGGACAGTACTGTGCCCCGCAATGGACCGAAGGCACAACACGAGGCAACGGCGGCTGTAGCCAGCAGTCCGCCCAGACATGCCACGTCGTGAGACGACACAGGGACGCTACCCGCGAATGGGGTGAGCAGGCTGGCGGCAACTGCGCGATGGTCCTGAGGTGTGTCAGGCGGGGCAATGTCGCGCCGGGCCAGCAGACGGGTCCGTCCCTCCTGCTGAAGGGAAACCCTCCAGCCCTCGGCGACCTCTGGATCACCTATGCTGACAACAGCAGCTGGCCAATAGGGCTGGGGCGCTGCACCCGTAAACAAGAGCAGACCCGGCTGCGTGTCCAAGGAGGCGGGCGAGCCCAAGGTCTGAGAAGTGTATGCCACATGCCACAGATCTGCAAGGCAAGGAAAAAGGCCAGGCATAACATGCTCGGTGACAGCCATGAGGTGTGAGCAGGGCAGAAGCAACGGGCGCACTCCAACACAATGGGCAGGATCTGCTCCAGGGTAGGTGTGGCCCCCTGGTAAACCGCACACATGGGCACAAACAAGACAAGCGGCGGCGGCGAGCCTCCCGGGCGTACATGACCGGCAGCAATCCATCGCGGGATCACGGCAGGGTGGTCAAAAGCTCGCCCAACCACCAGCATAACTTCGGTGCCTGGAGTGATGGTGGCCGGAAGCACGGAATGCAAGAATTGGAAAAGCTCCTGATTGGGCCACGCCCCACCCGGGACGTGGGCTTGTGCCTGTTCCAGCGCACGATCCAAGGCCGCAGAGGTCACTGGCTTAGGGGTATATGCATTGGCATAAAGTGTGACAGTAGCACCATCAAGGTCAATGCCATGGAGAGTACCGGAGGCGGCGGGGGGTTTTGCAGGCACATGGGGCACAGGGGGGGCCGGGGGCCTGAGCCGCTGCAACTGGGCTGCAGGTGTCAACTTCACGCTACCGGCTTGCACAGTGGGCTGCTGTGGATCACTTGCACTGGGCGGGGCCCGTACCGTGGATTCACTGGCAGTATCGCGTGGCATATTTTGCGAGCCGGCACTATCGACCTGCATTGTGCGATGCTGGAGTACCGACGGATTGGGCAGAGCATCTACCGTAGGTATCACCTCAGGAGCAAGCCAGGCAAGGTATATTAGGCCAGATATGCCCAATTTGGAAGAAATCTACACTAAGAGGTGGGTTTGTTTAATGCCATTTCCGTGCATTACCCTTATTGGAGTCTTGGAGCTTTCTCCACTTGAAGAACCTTTCATATCGGCTTTCGTGGCACTCATTAGGCTGCATGCTGACCTTGCAAGTATGAGCGACTGGCAGATTTCGAATCACATCTCTTGCGAGTGTGAATTCAGGGCCACTCGTGTAGCCCTTGAGCATCATGTTCATCGTGTGATCTTGCAAAGGTAGTATGGGTCTTGTGGAAAAACCGGAGACTTTAGTTGATGACCCGTAGATGCGAAGAGTGTTCACTTTAACCCGTTTAGTCCAAGGGAGAAACTCCGTTTCCACTCGGCGCTGTAGCACGCGGATGGCACCCTCGAAGTCTTTAGCGGCTTGCGTCCAAGTAAACGGTAGCAGGAGTACGGCGGGGTCCTGCTGGGAGGTTCTCATGGCGTAAGTATCTTTAGGTAATTTCGCTAATTCATCTTTTGAGGGTTTCAGGACTCTAGGAATTTCCATTCCTGAGCAGATTTGCCAGTTGACGCAGAGTTCAAGCCAAGCTATTCCAGGATCCTCCGGGGTTGAGTGCGTTGGCCACTGGAGCTGTTGCAACCAAGCTTGGATGGATTCACAAAATGCGGTGCCCCACATACATGCTTCTTTGAGTTCCTGCGGTATAAGCCAGTGTGTCTGGTGCAAGGTGGGTTCCAGTTTTGCATGATTTGGAATTTTTGGTTGCTCGTTGACCGAGTTCCTTTTTGAGTTTCACATTCGGCCACACGTTTTAGATAAGTGATGGTTGTCCGGGCTGCATAAGTGAGTACTTTACCCAACGTGCATTGGTCATTTTTCTCGGCCTGAAACAGCTGCGCCGCTTCTTGGCGTAGCGGAGTTGGAATGGTTCCAATTGCCTGCTTAGCCGCGGCATCTGCAATTTCATTGCCTAAGTGGATGAATGCTTGCACATGGTCTTGCACCCCTAAAGAGTCAACGTGTGATTTTACCTTGTGAATCATTTGCTGAGGCGGTCTAGGTATTTTAGCAAGTCTATAAACCAGATCCTCATTGGCTTTATCCATATAGAAGGCATCCGGACCACGTACTGCCACCAAGTTCCACAAGTTCAGATTACTCTGGCAATCAGTGTATATCACACTATCGGGTCGAGCTTCCAAAGCTACGACCAATGGCTCTGGTCACCGTCTGATCTCCTTTAGTTTGCGCCATAGCGATCACCTTGAAGGCTGGCGGGATCACCCGCGTGCTTTTATATTCCCTAGCCAAGCCTTCACGTTCGTGCAGTTTGGCTGTTGATAGCACGATCGCCCAACCTGAGGATCGCGCCGCTCGGGAAGTTTGATGGTACCCACTCCCATCAATGAAGAGATGTGGAGTAAGCGGGATGCTTCGTAGTAGTCGGAGGTTGGCCTCGCTAATTACTCCTTCGTGGATATGCTCTGAGGTAAATTTCAAGAGTGTAGCACTGGGGCGAGTTATTGCCACCGGGATTCTCCAAATGCGATTATGATCTTCGAGTTCAATTGCGGCCCGGTCATTGCTAAGATATGCATCTTGCATGGCCGTGCATTCGAAAAGAATGTCGGAAACAGGCAATTTCATCACATAATTCGCATCTGGCTGATATTCCACGGTTCCAACCTGCTTTTCTAGCTTGGGATGAGTAGCCACCCGCAATCTGCAGTGCGGCCGTGCGTTGGAGGGATGATTCAATGCTACCTAGCGCTTTGGATGTTGCGAGTCTACTGATTGTGGCAATGCCTTCACACTCTTTTCTATGCTGGACCTGCGTAGTTACAACTTCCATCAGGAGGCATGCAAGCATTGACAAAGGCGACGCCAGGGTACCGTAGGGATATGAAGCTTAACCCCATCTGATGTGATGGCATGTCCTGTATCAAGGATTGTCCATTTGAGCCGATTGGCTGAACGTTTTGCAACACCGGCCGGGCCGTGAATTTTTCTATACTCGCCTGAGTGCATGGTAATTGCAAGTATGAACTGGTTTTGCTGCGCCGTCGGAGTTTTGTAAAGATATCTCTTAAGATTCCTCCATATCATGACGTGCACAAGTTCCTCTGGGTCTTGCAATCTGGCAGAAAGCACATTGGTAGTGAGCCAAGGTGAGGCATGCGACTCCGGTTGATGGAGTAGTGCCCTGGTACACTTTGTGCGGAGTTCTTCGACATGGTGATATCCAAGTGGTGTGAATGGAGATCCGAAGAATGCCAGTGGCCAAACCACAGTTTGAATCAGCTGGGCAACAACATCAATGCTGGTATTGATCCCATGAAGTCGGTCCAGTCTATGTCCGGAATTTACGATTCTCTGGCCCGCAGAACCAAGACCATGGGTTTTAGCATATCTGAAGACTATTCCTAATTCAACTGATCCATTCAGGATTGGCATTCGGGTGCCATGCGGGAGCTCTTCATCGAGGATTGATTTCCATTTGGTACGTTGTGGCCCATTGGTCGACCACGCCCAGGATTTTTCAAAGTTGATGCTGAGCTTAGCAAGTGTACAAAAATTGATCATTGATTGGAGAGTCGACTGATTTTGATAGAAGTCCGCAGTATACCACCCCCAGTCGTCGTAGTAGGTCAAGGGAGTTACCCCTTGCCGATGCATGGTGGCAGCTGCTGCCCAGGCAAAAGCCGTGATGACTGCTACTGACAATGGGCATCCTTCCGGGACTCCTGTTGTGGAAGTGATTACATCCGAGAGCGAATCTCCGATTTGTATTACCCTCGTGAATTTGATTAGACTATTGAACCACGTGGCAAGGATTTGCTCCGGAAGTCCAAGTTTGCGTAGCAAAATTTTCGAGGGGATACGTGCTAGAGAGTTGAAACATTTGCGGAGGTCCATTGATAGGCCTGAGACTGGGTCACCCGAGTCATGCGACTGTTCAATTGCAATTTGAAGCGGCATGCAAGCATCTTCAACTGAAAGTCCTGGCATGGCGCCGTATACTCCTGGTGGAAAAGTTCTTATCCAGCTGCGGAGCATTTGGCGAGCCACTACCGAGGCCCACAGGCGCCAAACTAGAGATGCGACTGTGATGGGGCGAGTATCGGCTTCCGTGAGACTGCTTGCATGGGTGGTCTTGGCAAGCATGACCACTCGCGACACAAGTATGGAGTCGGGCCAACCGGCTGTGAACCCCTTGGTAATATCAATCAAATGCCGGAGCGCACGATCTGGTAGCATCTTGAGTTCTGGCGGTGACCATCCACAAACCCCACGTGCACTATTGCTTTTCATCTTGTTTATTGCCTCTTTCCACTGATTCATATCGTCCATGTCGATGTGGATTTGCAAGTTCGGTGATGGCAGCTGCTGGAGGTGCTGCATGAACGGGACCCAGAGGTCGTCCTGAGTTTGCTCCTGGTAGCTGTCACGCTTCCAGTAGCAACTCCAGTATTGATCGAAAAGCCCCTGCAGCTGGGAAGGTTCGTAGACTTCGTATCTTTGCTCAATTCGGATCGGGCCTACCGGAATGTTATGGTCGGAGGTTTCCAGCACCACTACATCATGCCTTACCATATTGGCCACAATCGGCTTACCTTCCAGGTAGGTGGTACGGTCCTTTCTGAAATCAATTGGGTTTAGCAAGCGGAGTGGTAGTTTACCCTTCGTGTTTGCTCTTAGTCGCGTTACACGGAGTGGCACGAACTTGCTGACACATGTGACCATGGGTTTTGACGGACCCCTGATTTTGCTGATATGTTTTGTACAAAAAAGAGTTGTTCGTATTTCCTGGAACTCTGCCGTGCTTTAAGTTCGGCCAGCACTGCGCGGTCAGCGTCAAACTTCACTATCTGTTGTATCGTATGCATCTGCTCAGGGTTGGGCAGGTTACGTGGCAGGTAGGGCACTTCTGGCCACTGGAGCAACCAGTGTGCAAAAGAATGGACGTATCTTGGTGCATTCAAGATTGCATTCCATTCCAGCTGGAGAGATGGGAGAGTTTCGGCAGGTATGCATTTAGCAGTGCCATTTACACTGAAATTCAAGCATACAGAGACTGCAGTCTTCTGACTTGCCGGATCCTCTGTTTTGACCGGATGGTCAAGGCTTCTGCAGGCGGCTGGTAGTCATTATGACGGCCACATTTGGCTGGCTGAGTAAGCGGTGATTTAACCAGTTTACGTGGTTTACACCTGCCTCTATAACCAATAGGCAAACCTGCATGAGGCTGGCGTACGGGGTCTTGGTCATGTTGCTCTCGGATGGCACCATGCACTGCACACTCGATCGTCTTGCTTCAAAGCGTTAACATCGAATTCATAGTGATTGGAAATTCGCACTGGGTCTGGACACAGATCAGTGAAATCCTTTGGTAGTCTCCATCTCTGGCGGTAGAGCTGGGTCCTGGGGAACGCAAAATCCACTTGCAGTGGCCTATGCCGATGGAACTGCCGGTCGAGGAGAGTTCGCGCATTGCGAAGGTAACACACCAGTCTAGGGTCGATCAACAAAGTGTCATTGTGTGTGCCCTTGTCACTGTCAGTCCCTTTGGTCGAAGTGCATGTTGGTGGGAGCCAATGACCATGACATTTATGCCAGTATTCATGCAGCTCACAAAAACCCTGTGATGCGAATTTCTTCCAAGCTGGGAGGGATTGAACTTTACGATTGATGTCCCCTCCAATTATGGTTGGGATGTTATTTAGTTGCATTCGCTGATAACACATCTCCAACAAGTAATTGGTGGCCGTGATTCCATGACTGTTGGATCGGTTTGAGCCTTGTGGCATGCCATACACGACAAAAACCCGAATGTCAAAGTGCTGCAAATGCAAGTAAATTTCAAGGATTCTGGTTGTTGCCTTCCAGGGGCCAGGAAAAACATCTCTAGTTTCTCTAATAGGGTAAGATGACGAGGCTGCGACCCCCCCACTGATTCCCCTCAGCGATTCATGGCGCGCAACCTGTTTCATCGATGGGACGGGGTCCCCCCAAATTACGTGGTGTCCACAGGACCGGAATTTATTCCTTTCAATGGACTGGATTTTTTCCGTAGCTGATGTCTCGGACATCAGCACAAGATTCCCAGTATCAGTGATTAGTTTAGCTTTATCATACACCGAAGTTGGGTTAACAACGGATATTTGAAATGTGGCGGGGTCGGATTTAGTGGGTCCAGGATTTTTGGCTTCTCCAATTCGAGTCCCTCGGTATGCAATGAGTCGATTGGGCCGGCTTTCGTACAACAGTTTACCTGAAGGCCAAGTCGTTGTAGTCATTAAACAGTCTACGGTCTCAACGCATCTCCAAAGGTCATTTTTTGGTTCGCTCGCACTTGAAGCGTCTGGGTATTGGCCAAGCTGCCTGGATATCAATTCGCATGCATCTGCAAACCTACTCGCAGAGCCCACATAGGCCGGTATTTGCCTGCTCAATGCAAGAAGTTTGCACATCCCCATTGGCCTTGAAACGTAAGCAAGGGTTTGCTTACTCAAGGGCACCCAAGTTTCACACCTTAGGTGTGAGGCACTGACTCAGATATCATCTTCTTCCATTGCAACATCTGATTTCTCGGTCTTTCCGGCCTTGGATTTCTTTGCTGGTCTCGCACTGCTTTTCTCCTGGTTACTCAAGAGAAGGAGCTGCTTCAGCTCCTCAAAGCAATGCTGGGTCCGAGCTTCCTGATCTGCAGCGGTTTCCTTCACGAATTCTTTCAGCTCGGTTTTCACCATGGCCATTTCCTTGGAGGTTTGATTGGCAAGGGTATCCTGCTTCGACTCAAGGTTCTGAAGGCTAAGGCGTAGGGCACTCAGCTCAGATTCATGCTGCTTCAGCTGTTGCTCAATTGGTCCTTGAGTGATAGTCGGCACACGGGCACTCTGAGGCGTGCTTGCAGGTTTGGTGGTGGATCGTGCCCAAGGGTCATGGATCTGCAGGATGTCCTGATCAACGGGTGGCCTCTGGGCACGGCTGGCAGGTTGGCTACGAGCCACCACAGTCCGAGTGGCGGGTTTCCTACCTGGAAGCTCGGTGATCAATATGGGGTGCTGATTGATCGCGAGAACCCCATCGGGCGGCTTCTCTTTAGACACTGCAATCGCAACATTCGAGCCTAGGAATTTGGTGATGCGAATGCTCCACTTGAGTTGCTCAGCCCACTGCACCAATGCCTCTGCCTTCACCCCAATTGGGATTGGGGCAATGCGCCATGTGTGGTTGATTTCGAGTTCCACTGGGACTTCTTGACCTGGGTGGAGCACTTGATATATCTTGGCAAAGTCCTCACGCTTGACGCGAACTCCCCATCCAGACTTGTTGCGGATGATGCCATGGATCGGCTGGCTTGTCACCAGGGGAACAAGCTCATTCTTAGATTCAAGGGATGAGGCCCACACGATGCGAAAGGCGCCTCTGGGGCGCCCATCTCCCTCCCGGGATGTCGCATACACTCCCTTGATTCCAGAGATTTGGAGAAGCGCCATTTCGTGCTGTTGGTTGATGGTCGCTTGAAAAGCAATGGAATCAGCATTGTCAGGCGTCGTCTTTTGTCCATTCTTCATAAACGAGCGTCCCCATACTTTAGTGTAGGGTGCTTCGACATTTAGATTGGAGAGGATTCTGCGGATCTCACGGATTGGATGGGCTTGGATTGATTTCCATTCATCTTCCAAGAACTCATCTTGGTATGCCTGGAAAGTGAATTGCACTTCTGTGTCGGCGGCGATGTTACCACTGCTCGCTGCTTGAAACTTAACTTCAGTGCGACCTAGCTGGTAGATGCGTGCTGAAATTAGGATTGGCTGATTGCACGAGTCTCGAACAGGCACGGTAATTATCTTGTACTCCCTCGGCGATGAGATTATCTCATTTACTGGAATCAATGCTGCTGTTGTCCCCTTGGCCACAAAGTACACACGGGCGTTTCAGCCACGGGGCAGACTTGTTGAGGAGTGCTGTAGCTGATTCAAGGTGCCCCTCATGCCGCAGCTCCGGAGGGCCCCTCATGCCGCAGCTCCGGAGGGGAGATCGACATGGTAGGTAGAGGCGGGAGCGGTTGTATATTTATTCCCAAGCTAACTGCAGCGTGAGGGACACGACGCATCCATTCAATTTCAATATCGATATGGCGGAGTGCGATAACCCCTGCGAAGAACCCGTTGGGAAAATATTTACTGCTGAGTCCACATCCACAAGCGCACAGAGATTCGCGAGTCCAATGGCGCCGAAGTAAAAACCACGTGTCACTTTCGTCATCCAGAGCCCATTTGAGCACTGCCTGACGAACATTTGGCAGAACAACCTTGTGAGGTAAGCCGTGAAGAGAAGTGAGAAAGGAGATATCAGAGCGATCTTTCCACGCGGCTGTGGCCATGCGCCTAGTAAGGAAGCCGACCGCAGTGACCTCTTCTAGTGTGTCAAGATATTTGACGAGGTGGGCTTTCATAGCAGTGGCAACAGATTTGCCATTGGGACAGGAATTCCACACCTGTCTCAGGCCAGGAAATAGGCGCAGCATGCATCCAAGCTGCTGTACAATAGCAGGTGGCAGCCGTGAGAGGGCAGTCTCCCATGACACATGATTTGGGGAGCAAACGACTAGCGAGACCAATGGCGGCCTTAACGGCACGACAATGGGCGCAATGCGTAGATAGCGCAACACTTCAGGCAGCGCGCGCATGTCAATCCAGGCTCTAGCTGGGTAGAGAGCGCGTGACAACATGCGCCGATGTCGGTGCATGGCTTCTTTAGTAGGCCATTGCACGCTATAAGCGTAAGCGTAAGTGGACTGAAGATAAAAGGCACAAAACATGCCTCGTTCCCTAACTGAGAGATTGAGGCGCCGCATGATTCTGAGTCGAGCATCACAAGTAGCCTGCGGCTTAGCATCGATTTTGACCTCAGGCAGGGTAACTCCAAACGCATGCGCCTGGCCATGCAAGGGGAGGCCTAGCATGACGGCCTCAGAGGAGAGGACACGCGCACCCCAGGGCGTATCATCAGCGGCGCATAGCTCAGCACAGTCAATGGAGCGGGAGCTCAAGAGATGAGTCTTGCATTTGCACTTGCACTCGACGGTAAGCATATGCTGCCAGATTTCTTGTAACCGAGGGTGGCCACTGCAGAAGTCAGGCACGTCATTGCGGGAAAGATAAGCTCGGCGCGAAGCACATCCAAGCAGCCTCAGCCAGCCAGCTCACTCCTTCTCCACACGTAGCATTGTCATCCATGTATCCTTTGACACTGATGACCCGCGGGATCATATTTAGGTTGACGTACACAGGGTCCATAGCAACACAGAAAAGAAGCACCGACACAGCACGCCCCATATCAACCCCTTGCCTAACCGGAAGAGGGGGTCTATACTGGGGTGCGTTTAACAATGTCATTTAATCACTGCATTTTTTCGTTTTTGTTTCTAACTTGATGGGTGTCGCTGGCATATTTGAGGAACAACGCTAATTGACTCGGCAAGGTTTGTCACTGAACAACTTAATTTCAAGGTTTACCCCTTTACCATTTATGGATTCAACTTTGCATCTTTTCGTTCAACCAATGTGTTTCTGACATTGACTTGTCAAGGTTCCTGTGATACTTCTTTACCTAGGTTTCACCCAGCCATGCTTTCAATGAAGGTGTCGGCAACAAAAGCTAGACGTCTAAGTAGGTGATTCACATTTGTCGGATAGATTGCTATGCCTGGCCTGCAATGATTCTGGAACTTGCCCCCTTTTGAACAGTTCCTCCCCACCCCTTATAGCTTTGGGACTGCGAAGCTGGTGTGTCTGAGTTCTTCATCAGGGGGCCTGCTTAAATACAAGGGGTTGTTGTTCTGAACATTGTCATCGTGAAACCACTTACTCAGTGTTTAAAGTTTCCCGGCAGACGTGGTCTCAATTAAACTGCGTGTCATTCTTGCAGACCAATCAAAAAAACTGTTAAACATCAACCAACTTGGCAAATCGGGGTTTTCTTCGGGAAGCTGGCAATGGATGAGGTTTCCCCGGAATGAATTCGAGCGAGACCAATAACGAACACCCAAGCACAGCTAGTTAGGGCCCCAAACTCCGAAAAAGCAAATCTAAGTTTTAGGGCCAGGAGAAGGGTGTTTCACAAGTTGTTTTCCGAGAGGGAGCTGGGGAAAAGGGTCGCCGAGCGTGGCCCGCTGATGCTGCTGCCGCTGCAGCTCCCAGCCTGGCCGGGCTCCACAGCAAGGGCTGTGGCAAGACTGGGGCTCTCAACCTTTTTATTTGTCATTTGTATCTTCCCTGCTTAGTGAAACGCAAACTTCTTGGCTCGAGGGGTGCCATTCCAGTTTTGAGGATGTTGAATTCTGCGAAGAATATGTTTGTTGAAGTTGGGTTGGAAGCTGCAAATTGCAAATGGGCAGCTGTTTGGGCTGACAACTTGTGCTAGTCAGTAGGCGCCAAAGACGCAGGAGGCGGAAAGGTGGTTTGGGCAGGGTTTGGGTCCGTTAGGCAAAGCAGAAGCCGTAAAACTCCTGTTTCCAGGCCCCTGATTTCCCGTGTTCACCTTGTTTACTTAGGGATTTAAAGCCCCGATTAATTAGTATCAGGGAAATTGGTAATGGGGTCCGGTGAATTGGAAACAAGCCAGTTTGGCAGAACGTGAATTTGCTGCACCCTGGTCCTGGCATAATGGTGCATGCAAGCATGAATCAGAAAGCCACTGAATCATTCATATTTGCGATCATTTTTTATACCGCCAGAGCATTTGGCTCTGAACATGGGCCGCATGGACAGCAAGAAGTGGGCAGTGCCTTGACGAATGCAGTTGAAATCGTTTCTTCAAAAACCATTGGACATCCAAGGGCTATCACGGTTGCGTTGCGTCAGAAGTGTATTATGAGCCATCCAAGGACTGGCACCGCCATGTTGCCAAACATTTAGATGATTGGCAAGAAGATTATCCCTGGGTGCAACTGGGCCGATCGGGCCTTGGATGCACAACATGCGCAGAAGCCGGTATCACTACACAGTGGGGCCGCTTTAGGGCTGGCCGAACGGCCACTCGCCACTGGTAGCCTTGAAACTTGAACGCACGTGTCTTTCAACTACATTGGCTTTAAAGCTTCGGTGTTGAAACTGCGTTCTAATCCTCACTGAGGTAGTCAAAGTTCGACGGCAGCAGCTGGAGCAACACAACGACACCAAGGAACACCAACATGCAGCTAACTTCCTGACTGGCGCAGGACCTCTTAGGATGGTGAATGGCAAGGTGGCGTTGCGCTCAGTTTCCTGCTTGGCTGATTTTGCTTGAAAGGGGCTTTCGCAGTATTATCAATATTTACCAATGAGGGTCCTTTGCTGTGAGAGTTAGGTGCCCTCGGCCGAGCTGTTCCAACGGTTGCTGCAACAGATGAGAAAATCCTCGCATTCAACCTGCGATGGAAGTTGGGCCACACTCAGCAATAAGTCATACATGAGTATTTCCGTTTGATGCACGCTCGGCCCGAGGGACGCACAAAAATGAGAAAGATGAAGGCGTGTTTGGGCGAGGCGGCCCGGAAATTGTCAATTATTTGGCTGCCACTGAGCTGCTTTCAAGAGAACGGCAGGGTGTAACGTAATCAAACCGAAACAGTTAACAGCTGAGGTCAGATGCGTCCTCGATTAGTCTGGTTCAGGATGCCTCGAAAGGCTGGCTCTGCCTTCGATTCGGGTCTGCCAATGACAAACTGGAAAGCCGGCACGACTTCATGGGTGTTTTCTTCTTGGCGGGGCTGAAGCAGTTTCATGCCCTAAAAATCCGGGAAGCAACAACTCTGATAGTTGAATCGTTTTGCTGCCCTGACTCACCTATGCCATTCAGCAGAGTTCCTCGGAAGCTTGTCCCATTATGAGAGGGGGGCGCGTGTGGAATTTATTGCAGGGTTTTGTTGCTAAGCCCGACCCCAGCCAAGTAAGGACATCTTACAAAAAAATGGAGCCGATTCTGCGCGACAAAGTCGAAGCTCTAACTGCCGACAGTGCTGCTGATGAGCAACTGGCGTTGGCCACTCTCCCTGAAACACGCTTTACGTTTTCTCCATTTTGCACACCAGTGCCCAGGCAGCCTTATCTGGGGACTTGGTGGACCGCTCCTACTTTAAGCACATCAAGCTTCGTGTCCGAGATATGGCACACGCCATACGAAGGCTCGGGTGTTTGCAGGGCACCCCCTCCCTCAAAACAGCTGTCAAAACGAAACCATTGTTGCCAGGGTTGCATCACGATCGACCTTTGCTGATGATTACATCGCAGAAATGCAACAGAGCCGCAGTGGTCTGGTCTAAACAACTTTCAGGGTTTCACTTCAGCTTGGTGTCATCTGAGGCTGGAGCTGTTTGTGAAAAACAAAAGATCCCCGGCGATGTTGATTGAGCACTCAGATTTATTCAAGGCAGGGCCTTCAGTTTCGTGTCGCTTCCGAGCCACTGGGACATTGGACAGCTGTCAAGTTGCAGTGTAAAATGACCTAACATTGTCCATTGAACATTGTTGAATGGGATTTTGTTTGGATCAAACCAGCCCTCAGCCCGTCGGTGCGCTTTGGCCTAGCTGGAACAATGGCATCGAGCAAGACACGCGGCGAGGTGTTGTTGAACAAAATCCCAAACTTGATGGCAGTGAAACACAACCAGTTTGACAAACCAAAGCTTGCCTCGTCCTGTCGCACGCCTGCTTGTCGTTCAGTGCGGGGTGGCGTTGAAAAGAACTTCGCCAGCCAGCCGTCATGCGATGCCTTAGACCTTGCCATTGAAGCTTCGATGCTCCAGTCTTCTGGGAGCTTTGGGGTGGCTGTGAACTTTTTGGAGGGCAACAATGATGAGTGGCCAAACACCCAGTTTGATGACACCCAGATTGACTTAGAGCCTGATTCCCCGGAGGCACATCATCCCCACCCTGATTCCCAGCCTACTGGTATCTTCGACTACAACGACAAGCTCCTACTTTCCCAAGTTGATGGTAGCCCCCTATGGATGGACGAGTCCCAGCCCGTCAACAACCCGGATAGCTTCTTTGAATCCCAGCCATGGGGGTTGGACTCGGCAGCTACCTCGCGCCTGGAAAAAAGTATGGTCATGCTCACGGCTCCGAGAAACGAGGCGCAGGTGCTCACGGCCGCGCCTCGGTGCCAAGACGAAGACGATGAGACCCAGTGCGAAACCTGGCGCAGCGATGGCGACAAGACTCTCTTTACAGCCTCTGCTGCTTCATGGGGATCCCAGCCCTTTCTTGTTAGTGACTCAGACAACGAGGGCGACAACCCAATCAATGACGAGGAAACTCGAATTCATGGCGGGGCGCCGAAGAGCTCGCAGCACAACAGCTTGGTCGGCCAAAGGCCTCCTTTGCACCGATCCTTTGCATCCTTCTACTGAGTGATTACATTCAGTTTCATCGGTGCTTTTCTAGCCCATTTTAGAACGTGCACAATTAAGATCGGGGCAAAAAGCGGCTTGCGCATATTATTGCAGCGGCGCGCTACGCTCTGCGTTGCTTGAAGTCAGCTTGGTACTCATGCGGCAATGCTCGGCGTCGCCAGGCGAGGTTCAGCGCTCACGTGAAGGTTGACAAAGGCTGGACATGCAAGAGTTTGAGCGCGGCCAAACACAGGCTGCTGCCTTAAGTGGACAAAGAAAACCACCATACGACTAAGTTAAGCTCGTTGACGTCTTGCAAGGTTTGAGTCGTTGAGAACACCAATCGGGCGCACGTGCCTACACCTTCCATCTATTTTGAAGACCTGTGCCTCTTGGCGGGCTTAAGAGTTCGCGTTCTCGGCGAGCTTCGCGCTTTGCTTGTCATTCCCATGGCTCAGGAGGAGATCGCTCTTGAACGGAAATCGAAGGCTCGAATTTACCGCGGCGCCTGAACTTGTAACTGGCCGAGCGTTGTGCAGGCTGAGGGCGCTGCCTGCCTGGCGTTTCTCACGAGAATAGATGTCGAATGCGTGTTGATTCCCGGCTGATTTCGTTTATTATTTTGGTTTTACTGGCCCCGTGGTTTGCTCAGGACTTTGGCGTCCGTCGCGGACGCTTTGGACGAGCACATGGGGTTGCTTCGCGTGGCGGACTCGGAGGGGTTTGATCTTCTCAGCCTTCGTTCTCAGCTTGAGAAGCTACTTGGCAAGACATTGTTGCGCGCTTATTATATTCTTTGCAAACCTCATTTAGGGTTCAACTCGCCAAGTTGGGGCCGGGTTCTTGCGCCTTTTATCGGTGTTGCCGCTTTGTTTTCAACAGTGGCCAAGGTTTCTACAAACAATCGAGTTCCTGTTTTGCGAGGGCGCGCTCTGGGGGACCCATGGAACGTACGCATCCACGATGCTGCCTCTTTGCTGCAGTCGGTTGTGGAAGCCTAACTATGACGAACCTGCTCGGTTGATTGAGGCGAAGATCCTTGTCAGGTGAAGTTACAGTCCCATTTCCATCTGAACTGGAACCGGTTTTGCCTACAGGATAGTCCAGTTTCGCGCTTCCCCGATCCCTAAGGAATCGTTTGGAACATGCACCTTTCCTGGTGAGACTGCCTGGCAACCGGGTGAAAAGCCTTGGCGGCCACAAGATCAAGCCAAGCCTCTTAGACAAAGTCTTGGGTAGGTACCTTGTCCGAGTTTAAGGGTGACATCAGAGAATCACTACCAGCAGAGCTGGCGAAGCCGGTGGGCGGAAGTTTCAATCATAAATACTAAGATGTGTTTCTCTTTCTTTTCATAAATACTGTTTCTCTTCTTCTTCCTTTTCACTATTTCTCATGTTTCCGTCATTTTTTCGTTCTTCCCTACCTACCTACCTAGCTACCTATCTATCTGTCTATTTATCTATCTATCCATCTATCTATCTAACTATCTATGTTGCTCTATCTTTCTCTATCGATCTATCTATCTATCTATCTGTGTATCTGTCTATGTCTTGTTTTATTTATCTATCTATCTATTTTTCTATCTATCTATCTATCTATTTATTTATCTATATGTATATCTCATCTCTCGTTCTATCTATTTCTTTATCTGTCCTCTTTCTTTTAATCATCAACCTTTAATCTCTCTTTTATCCATCCATATGAGTCTATGTCTCAAGTATTTGTGTCTCTATATTTATCTATCTATCTGTAACCTGTTTTTATCTCTTTTTTTTATCCATCTATCCACCTATATCTTTTTATCTATCTATATTCTCTTTCTATCTAGCTATCCATCCACCTATATCTATCTCTCTCTTTTTCTCTATCTATCTCTCTGTCGTCTGTCTCTCTCGTTTTACCTACCTATCCCTCTGTATTTATCAATCTATCTGCCAATCTTCTACCTCCACCTATCTGTTTATCCATCTATCTATTGAGTTGATCTATCTGTATGTATTTTCTATCTATCTATCTATCCATCTATGTAGCTATCTCTACCTGCACCTAACCTTGCGAAAGTGCTGCGCCTGTCACGAAATCTGCACTCGACCACGAGAATGCTGCCCACGCCATGAGATCTGCACCCGACCTTGCCTAAAATGCTGCGCCTGCCACGCAATTTAAACCTTGCGAAACCTCTGCGTTGCCGTGCCAATGGGCCCGGCGCCGAACGCGGTCCGACCCCGTCCGAACATGATCCGACCAGATGCCGCGAACAGGCTAGCTTTCACGTCTCCGGAGACGCCAGTTCACGCACAGGGCCACGCCTTTTTTGCTCTGCGCGTTCTATTCCCCCACCACACGCGCGCGCGCATTTTTTCTCGCGGGCTTATTATTCCGTCTCTTGTCATCTGACTCAGAGAGCTAGCTTTCAATTAGTTGCCGCAACACGGAAGTTCCTTCTTTTTTTTACTGCCTTCGATTAAAAATTATGCGTTTTGCCGTCGTCATTTGGTGGTTGCCCTCCAACCCCGCCCAGGATGAAGAACTGGGTGGCCATTGTACGTACCGCGGTTGAGGCTGAAATCCCGGATTTTGAGATATTTAACGTCATGGGGGCGTTTCTTGACGACTTGCAGAACATGACCCAGCGCCGGGGAGATGAAGTCATCCGACGGTTATCTGTGTTTTTCAAGCGCCCAGCGGCGACTCGGCCGCCGCACGAAGCTTAGCAGTTTGTCTCCAGGCATATTGATTTCTCTTCAGCTTGGCGATGTGCCTGCTTTGAGTTGATGAAATTTCCCAACCTAGTCAAGTTTGTGTGTTTCGTTCCCTAGAGACCCCATTGACTGCAGTGCAGCTTGAGGGCTTGGGCTGGGGTCTGGGATTTGAAAAGCTGTATTTTTTGGGGACGCTCTAAACAGAAAACAGAGGAGGAAAAAAACCAAGGGCCTTGACACCAACTTGTGGAACCAGTGCACCGCGCTTACCCAACCCAGCCCGCCTTCTGAGGAAGAACTCGCCCTGCAACTGCGCAGCGTGAAGCCTGTCGCGCAGGCGCTCCAGCAAAAGAACGGTCTACGCCCCTTAGAAGCGTGGAGCCAAGCTGCTGCCCAGCTAACATGGCTTTTGACGCTGTTTGGCAATTCGAGGGGCCCAAAATCTTTCCATGGCCAATCAGGTTCGTTTGGAAAAGAAGGCCCGTCGCGAAGTTGGCCACCTTCACTACGTGATCACACGATGCCTCGCGTGGGGCTTCAGCTCCTCAGGGGTTGAGAGGACTTTTCCAGCAGGTGGGTGGCTCAAAGGCAAACGAGAGGTGACCACTGATCTTGCCAATGACGAGCTTAGAGCCATTTGCTTTCCAGAAGGCGAGCGCGCAGAGTTACTTGTATCATTTAAAGGGGCAACCTTTGAGACCAACGGGCAATCATTACAGGCAATCATTACAGCTGAGGCTTATCCGCATGGCTCAGCTGGAGTGGGCAGCTTGGCCCATGAATTTCGTAATGCGTACGGGTACGGGTCTTGAGTACTGAACCTTTGATCGTTGGGCATGAAAAATTTCAAGAGCCATTGAGTTTCAAGAGGGGAATAGTCTAAATGTCCGATGCCAGGCGAACCACTATGGGTCAGACAGAAAAGCACCCTGGCTCTGAACCGGCAACCTGCTTCTTCTACTGTGTTGCGCGTGCAAGGCAAAGAGTCAAACTTGCCCAACCCGTGATTGAGCAGCGCAAACATGACTGTGTACTGTGACGTGCATTTGTCCGTCCGTCCCCTTCCTGCAAAAGGGGTCTCTTCACACAATTAATTGATCCTTGTCAACTCGTGTAACCCCGGATTTTCCATTGAAGGCATGTGTTGAATTTTGATTTGTACTTGTTTCAAATGGGAGCCCAAACGGGAACCTGCCACTTTCTTTTGGGTGGGTCCCCCCTCCACAAAAATGGCCACTGGCTTTGCCGAGTCCACCAAGCGCCTCTGCTACCAGCGCCGAGCGAAGCTACCTGAAGGCAAGGCGCAGAATGCAGAGGAATGGCTCAGGCAGAGGAGGACCAGTGTGCGGGACGCAGTCGCAAATGCACAGGGTTCCAAACAGGCTGGGGCCGACAAAGGGCTTAGATTGCGGATCAGCAAGATGGCCGCAAGTTTGTGGTCCAAGCGGCACGAAAAAGAAAAGCACTTCAATGAGTCAAAGCTTCAGTCAAAACGTGCTTCGGACTACATTCATTGATGCAGTTGAATATTATTTGAGCATATTGCATGCCTCACATCAGGGGAACCTCGTGTCTAATCTCTTGTCAGCCCAGGCATCCTTGCGTTCAATCAGGGGCTGGTAAAAGATGGCAAGCGCAAATTAGCTGCCCAAGCTTTGGCGCACGGTGAAGCGGCCAAGAAGAGGAAGACAGCGTACTTAAAAGATGTTGCCAAGCGCGGCTTGACATGGACTGGATGCGTGGTTAAGAATTCACAGGGACTAGTTATGTTTGTCTACTGTTGTTGCCTGCCTCTTGCGACCATTATTGGTGTCCTTCAATGAACCCAAACAAAGCTTAGGTTGGCAGCTGTTCTCCCAGTCCACTAAAAACAAGAAGGAACAGGGAGGTTCAACAAACAGGTAACATTTCTTTGGAGAGACCCCTCTGGTCCACCCTAGCTTTCTTGTGAGCGGGTACTCTCAAGCCCACAAAGTGAGAATCCTCCTGTCGCCCAGGCAATGCGGCAGTCGAAGGCGCACACCGTGAGTCCAAAGTTTCAATGTTGAGGGAAAAGCCTTCACAAGACACACTTTGCAAACTTCAAGCCAGGCTAGTACTAAGTGTTAACATTCAAGATTGGCTGCCTGTCAAGGCCCACCACCTGTTGCACCGGGCTATCTGAGCAAAGCAAGGGTGTTGGTGCCGCCCAGCTTGGCTACAACGAAGCTGCTTCAAGCTCTACAAGCCTTGGGGGCCAAACGCAGGTTGCAACCGCCCTTTGGAAGAAACTAGGGGCGCTTGGCGAAACCCTGCTTTGTTGGAGCACTCACCCGGGGGGGGGGGGGGGCCTGAAGCTGGGGAAGCCTCTGTAGGTCCTAAAGTTACTTCGGTTACTGTCTTCTGAAAGAGTAGGGGCCGCCGTGGGGTCACTGAGTTGTTTACGATTGGTTTTGGAAAGTGTGGGGACCACCTAAGACAAGGGTCAAGACAATGTCCACTTCTTCGGCTATATACCCGGCTGACTTCAAAGGTCAGTTTAACAGGCGCCCTTTTTCAGGGCAAAACCACCCAGACGAAAGAAAACAAGGGCGCCTGTTCAACTGGCCTTTGGAGTCATTTGACCTCTTTTGGTAGAGGCCACCGCTAGCATGGCTGAATTGGGGCACCTTCTTCGTTTACTCTCGTCAGGTCCTGTCTTTTGAAAGAGTAGGTGATGCCCAATCCCTTGCCTCAACAGGTGGCCCATATCAGAACGGAGAGCCCTGGCTTGCTTTACCCTTCGCTGCAAACTTGTAAAGTCAAAGCAGTCAAGTTTAGAAACCTTTGCCAATTCGTGACATCATACATGTGGGTGGAAAAGAGCCAACATCCCATGAAACACTTTCAACGTTTGGGGAACCCTGCGTTGCTTGATCCCTCGCTGCCAACATGTGGCGGGTTTACCCCCTAGCGACCAACACGCAATAGTGACTAACTATGTTACTACCGGGCCCTGGGGCTTTAGCGATCGTCTCGACCACGCGATGAGGCCACTTGATGCTGTCGTTCAACGTCAGCCCAACAAGTTGAGCACCAGTGGCGCATTTGCAGCCTTCGTTTTTGGGGCGCCGCAGTGCGCCCGTCTGCGCATGTTGAAATAGGGTTTCTTCGGCCCTTTCATGTGGCGCGTTCTTCAGGGGCCACCTGACTTACCTACTTGGGAGGTTATAGCTACTCCCTGTGTGTCTTGTTTGTAGGTAGTTTAGATTTTTTGACGACCATGCGCTAGAGTGAACAGGGTGAATTGGACTGACACTGCAGACTGGGTCTCTGTGTTTAAGTTGAAAAAGGCTATGAGACCGTTGTTGTAGTAAGTAGTCCTGAGGGCAGCGGTGAGTCCCGAGTACATCACCACCCAGGGCGCAAGTGGCGCCCTCATTTCATACAAGCACCCAAGCTGCAAACATCAAAAAAGGAGGGGCTTCCCCGAACACGTGCTTCATCTGCAGGCAGGCGAAAGCTGCGAGGACTGCCTGGGTGAGTCCGGCGTTTCAAGCCGCCCACCCCCGATCAGCTGCGGTCCTGGCCTCCGCTCCTTCGCCGCCTTGGCGGGTCCTGAATGAGAAGGAGGCTTTTTTGGAAACTCCGTCGCAGGTGAACCAGGGCCGGGCACGGTCAACCATGCCAAGCTACTTTTTCTATGACACAATTTGCAAACTGCTAAGGAAAAGTGCAACAGGTTCAAGACCGTTGCTGCGAACGCTGTGGCCTTTGTCACGGAAACGGAGCAACGCACCGACCGTGAACCTTGCCCAAAGTTACTTCTCGCATGAAATGCTGCCGCCTAGTTTTGCTGAGTGTTTCAAGTTTCCCTTAAGAAATTGGCAAGGAACTGGCCCATATCCTTCTGAAGATGACGGCTGAGGATGCCATCAGCTTTTTTTTGGAGGTTGACACATCGAAAGCGATGTTTAGGGGGAGCTGGTAGGCCTCAGGGGTGTAGTAGGCGCCAGTAGTAGGGGCAGCTCTGCGGGGCACGCAGCAGTCAAAACAGAACACTCCGAGTAGCCTCAAATTCATTGTTCCAAAAATAAATTAACTGTGGGTTTTGCAAAACCAAAAGTCTCGCATTTAAGCTAATCACTGTTTTACCGGTAGGGCCCCGGGGGCCCTACCCTTAGGACAGTCGGTAGCGCTACCGACTGTCGTAAGCAACCCCCCCCGGTTCAACGATGTCGTTTTTTGGGCTGTTTTAAGCGCGCCGGGGCCTAACCCAAGATGCATGTAACAATGTCACGGGGTTGCTTACGACAGTCGGTAGCGCTACCGACTGTCCTAAGGGTAGGGCCCCCGGGGCCCTACCGGTAAAACAGTGATTAGCTTAAATGCGAGACTTTTAGTTTTGCAAAACCCGCAGTTAATTTATTTTTGTAAAAACAGCTGGTTCATTGCATCGGGTGTCTTAAGCCTTTGCCCATTGTGCCGGCAAGAAGGATCAAGAACGAGTTTGTCTTAGTGCTTCAGTGCCTGGCCGCGTGTGGCGGTTAGGGGGCAAGGCAATGGGGGGAAAGGTCAAAAGGACCTCGGGCGGCGCCCCGGCGCCAGCCTCCAAGAGAGGTAAGTCAGGGTCCTCAGTAGCGCCGCTTCTGGATGAGGAGAACGAGTCAATCTCTTCAGGCCACACAATTTTCTTTTCAATGAACAGTGACCTAATGACTTGAACATTCTGGAACCGCGCTGCCACTTTATGTTCCACGCAGGTGCTTCCTACAACGCGGAGCTTCACGCTTCAGCTGCACACGCTCTATCCGAGTTGACAGGGAACCTGTGGCCGGGAATCGGGTCTGAGGATCCGCTGCCTTTTGGCCACGGCGCTCGCCAAGCAACCCTTCAAAATTACGTCAGCTTGAAAACATGTAATCCTCACTGGGCGAGACACACCGGCCTTACCAAGGCATGCTTTGAGTCTGGGGCTGCCAGAGCTACATTGATGAAGCAGGGGGAGACTATTTCCTATCAGTGCAGCCAGAACCTGTTCAAATGTGATGTTCTGTTCAACCCTGATCCAGCAGCCTGCTCCTAAGTTCAGCGATTAGAGTGAGTCTTGCGCAGAGAAATGTGTGTTCATCTTGATTGTTAGGTCCCTTTGCGGCACAAGTCCTTGAACGACCTTTCGGATCGCTACTATGCCAAACCATCGCCCTTTCATGGAGTTCTTCAGATTGCAGTCCCTCCTGTGAACGACTGGGTTGGAAACGGGTGCCAAGCTTTTCAAGCAAAACCCATCAGCCCACCAGAAAACATAATGGCCTTCATTCTGCAGCTCGGCCCAACCAGAATGAGCACGTTGGAGTGTTGGAGTTTTATGTCGCTAGTCTAGGCCTACTTTTTGAAAACGGAACCCCCGCTACCAAGGTCTATCCACCGCGACAGGAACGACGAAGAGAAGCTTGCAGCGTGGAAATCGTTCGCGTTGTCAGCGGGGCACTCATTATCAAATCGCAAGCTGAATCTGAAGTGGTTGGACTCATGCGGTACTTTAAAGTCAAGTTCAACCCAGGCCGTTGGATTTAAACAACCTAAGCTGTGCCTTTGTTGCAGGTGTCGGTAGAGTACAAGACAGCTACCGCAGATGATGATATCTACTTCATGGCTGCGAACATTAGGCAGAACCTGATTTCAGACAAGGAGAATTTGGCCCTCACCACTCTCCAAAAAATGTTTTCTGTTCTGAACTGCAAGGCACGCATGGAAAAGGCCAAAGGTGAAATGCGCGCCTCATCTGAGCTGAGCTGATTGTATTCCTTGTCATTGTATTTAATGTTTCTTGTATTGTGTCATGAGCACAGGCTCCAGAACTCCGCGGCTAATTCAAACATGATCATTGCAGTCAGGTGTTGCCGCGTTCTGCGAAGCCTACAGTGCAAGCTTCAAGGCCGCCAATGAGGAGGAAAAGGTCACCGACGCATTCGTGGACACTGCCATTACAATGGGGCGTCGGGTGTTTAGCAACAACAACCTTTTGCAGCTACTGCTGACTGCGGATGAGGAAAACACGGAAGACAACCCCTTCAACAACTGGACGAAACTCCAGATGATCGTTAACAAAGCAAGGACATCGAACAATTTGCTCTGGGCATTCCACGCTGTGTCCCTCGCCACGCGTTAAGAAGAACATATCCTCACTCATTCCCAGCCTTGTTTGTCATATTGGTTCTAGAGATGTTCATTCGACTCATTTTCCCACGGTGCCCTGATTGAATGTTCGTCAGGCAACACGTCTTTTCCAGTAGTCCCCTTTGGTTGAGAGGAGGGAGTCCCGAGGAAGGTGAAAAAGCTGACCAACCGCCACATATCGCCAGCTGGCTTCTTCCCCCATCATTCAAAGACCACTTGGAAGCTCACACAAGACCCTGCTCATTTTTCCCCCCTTCAGAGACCGCTCGGAAAGCTCTCGCAAGACCCTGCTCATTTTCCTACAAGATGCCCAACGTTAAACAAAAACAGAGCAGGGCGACAAGCCGCCTAAAAAGAGCCGTTGAAACGCAACTTTCCCCTTCAGAGACCGCTCGGAAGCTCTCACAAGACCTGCTCATTTTTCTACCAGATGCCCCAGCAACGTTAAACAAAAACGGGGTTGAACCACAACTTTCCCCTTCAGAGACCGCTCGGAAGCTCTCACAAGACCCTGCTCATTTTTCCACAAGATGCCCAACGTTAAAAAGAGCAGGTGACAAGCCGCCTGAAAAAGAGCCGTTGAAACACAACTTTCCCCTTCAGAGACCGCCCGGAAGCTCTCACAAGACCCTGCTCATTTTTCTAAAAGATGCCCAACCCTTATTAAACAGAAAAAGAGCAGAGTGACAAGCTGCCTGAAAAAGAGCTGATGCACAACTTTTTTGTTCAGAGACCGCTCGGAAGCTCTCACAATCAGACCCTGCTCATTTTTCTATAAGATGCCCGGCCCAACGTTAAACAACAAAAAGAGCAGGGTGACAAGCCGCCCGTTGAAACACAACTTTCCCCTTCAGAGACCGCCCGGAAGCTCTCACAAGACCCTGCTCATTTTTCTACAAGAACCCAACCAACGTTAAACAAAAAAAGCAGTGTGTTGAAGCACAACTTTCCCCTTCGAAGCTCTCGCAATCAGACCCTGCTGATTTTTCTATAAGATGCCCGGCCCAACGTTAAACAACAAAAAGAGAAGGGTGACAAGCCGCCTGAAAAAGAGCCGCTGAAACACAACTTTCCCATTCAGAGACTGCTCGGAACGTCAGACAAACTCTTTCTGAACAATCCTTGGCATTGTGGCCCCGGTTGTGAGAAACCAGTTTGGTACCTTTGAGGGGTTGAACACTGCAACCAGCAAACTCCTTAGCTTGGACACCTGAACAAAATAGACACACACACAGCCACCTACACACTTTGGCCGTAAACAATGAGGCAGTAAGGCTCAGATGCCGGAGGGGGGTACTAACTAAGACTATTCTGCCTTCTGACCTGCGCGCTCAGGTATGATGGCTGGAAAAACGGGCATTTGGGGGCAGACATGCTTACATGGAGGGCCTTCAACGGCACCCTCAATGGGAAGGGCACTGTCGACATTTGTATTGCCCTGATGCACTGGAGGGACCATGTGCTTGGAAAGACTGCCGCGCCCCTTGACATGAAATCTTGAGAGGGTCTTAACCAAATCATCTTACTAAGGGAGTGTTTTGCTTGGAATGTTTAAGGCAGTGGACCAACTGGGATTCTGACGGGAGCATCCTGAAGAAAATCCGTGAAGCAACGGTGCTCCATGTCGATTATCGGACGCCCCCTGGCCTATTAAATCGAACTGTGCTGAGGGAGACAACCTGCCACAGCCCCCTCTCAGCCCCTTTCTCGGCCCAGGCTCTGCGGGTACAGGGGCCAGAAGCTAGATTTAACCTGGAGAGCAGGCGCGGCGGTCGGCAATCCAACCCTGGTCGGTTTTCCAGTGAGGATGGCCGCGCAGCGCTGAGTTCTTCTTCCAATTTTTGGAGGACGATGGGCTTGGACGATGGCTTTGCCTTGCAAAACAATCTGATGCAAGGATATGCTCTTTGACAACACGTTCCTGCAAACGCTCAAGAACCTGATGCGCCACAGAAAGCCGGCGCCTTGCCCTGAAACCATCCAAACACTGGTATGTGAAGTTGTATTATGATGGGTGTGTCTTTTTTGGGGACTCCTCCAGGGGTATCTTTTTATATCTTTTCAACCCCTTAGAATTGAATTGGTCCCCCAAAAAAACATTTTCACGTAGCCTGACTTGTGTTTTTTTGAAAAGGCTTACAACGAGCAAAATAGTTGGCACTGCTGTTGTGGATGAGTAACCGCGACAAGCTGGCATGCTGATTGATTGACATTGAGGTAACCGAATGGAATGAACACGCGGAACTTGCTGCCCGCATTTCTTCCATAGAGGAGCAACCTGACTGGAAGCCACCGAATCCCGCCACGCTTGCTGATTAGTTGTTTTGCGAGTCTTTCGACACAAGGCAGTACGAGAAGGAAGAGGACTCAAAGCAGAAAAAGGAGGGATCCAACTTCCCCCTGAACTTCACGGCAAACCCCAATGCTTGACTCGTCTCCTAACCTGTTTCTTCTCGCTATGCACGGAGGATGGCGAAGGAAAGAAAAGCAAACAAAAGCCTGAGGAAGAGACGGCCACGCAAGCGGCAACCGAGGCAGAGCAAACTGGCAATGAGCACTTGGAGGCGCCTTTCCGTGGCAGTTGGCCTCTGTTTTCAGAATCGACAGACCTACTGACTTGCATTCCTTTGTTCTTGTTTTTTTCCAGGGAATCCCACACCAGCATGCCAGGTGATTTCGTTGGAAAAGAAGA
This sequence comes from Effrenium voratum, assembly GCA_963377175.1. Classification (NCBI taxonomy): domain Eukaryota; class Dinophyceae; order Suessiales; family Symbiodiniaceae; genus Effrenium; species Effrenium voratum. The sequence goes on along the minus strand of CAUJNA010003737.1, from coordinate 39,966 downwards.
AAAAGACAGATGGAGAGCCTCAGGCTCAGGGCTCCAAGGCGGACAGTGCTCTGCGGGAGCGCTTGGCTTCAGAAGACAACACCAAGAAACTGGAAACGCCCAGATCTAAGTTGAGTTCCTGCCCTAGATTCATGACAGCCTTCCTCTGGCCCAGGTTCAAAGAAAAGGCTTGCCAAACCGTGAGAACCCACGTCAAGCTTGTGGTTGAGGAGGCCATCAGTACTGTGTGTCTGTGTGCCGTTGGTGCCCGTGCCTGCCTGCGCAGGACAACGCCTCCAAGATGGCCGACGTGCTGGCTGCAACAGCCTTTGCGGACTGGAGCGCTGAAGTGGATTCGGAAACGAGACTTGCTTCACATTCCAGTGTTTGCTCCTGCTGATTTGAGCTTGTTGAACCCCAGTGGATGCTAAGGAACGAAGTGCGCAAGTTCATTGCTATCATATTTGCTTCTTGGCCAACAAGAATTGAGTCACAAGGACAATGAACACACTTTGGAAGCAGGGAACCTTTGAAACCGGCTCAGGACAGCAAGTCATGCGGCGAAGCACAGACACAGCCGCACCTGCGCCTTCCCCCTCTGCGTGAAGGGAGGCACGGACGGCTTTTTCAGGCTGCCATTCACGCGCGTGACAAAGAGGGTTCCCAAACACTTCGTCCTGGGGATGGGTTCTTGATCATGGACGGAGGCCGAGAGGGAGCCTTCATCTGCAGTAGCACCCCTGTTGTTTTTGAAAGAAAGGGATCAATAATAATTCAGGTTCAAGACCCTCCAAGAAGCTAGGTTTGGCCAAGGCTTGGGTCCATCCCTGCTATCGGCAGTGAAGAACATGAAGTCGGAGAGTTTGACAAAGAGCAAGTCTGTGAAGTACCTGATTTGGGATGAGAAATCCCTACGATCTCGCCGCCAACGTGATCGTGGCTCCGCCTTGTGCCAAGTTGAGAGGATGTACGTGTTGACAAGCTCCACGGAGGAGGCTACTTTCCCTTACAAAAAAAGGAAAACCTACGAGGGCAGCAGCAAAGGAGACGTGTTGGGGCCCATCCTTGCCCCGCCATGGACTGACCCTTGCTTGCACTTTGAGCCATGATGCAACACGTGTTGCAAACAAGACAAGCTTGCACGTTCAACCTGTAATTTGTAAGGACAACTTGAAGAGTTGGAGGCTGCCCTTTTCCGACAAGAAGGCCCTTTTTGGAAAGGCCAACCGGGTGCCAGTGGGCGGAAAGCCCGATGCTGCTGATGAAACTGAAAAAGGCCAGGATTGTCCATTGCTACCCCCAGTTGCCCCTCCACAACTTAACCCTGTCGCAAGGCACCCGGCGCCGCGATGACGATGAGGAGCCAGTCCTCTATCACAGCCTTCCGAAGGAAGCGGTGTTTCGACAAGCCATTAGAACACAAAACGACTTCGGAATCCTGATTCAACTTGAAGCCCAATAAAAAGCTCAGGTGGAGGAGATCTACGAGGAGTTCAACATCGGCGGGGTTTTGGACCTAGCCCCATCGGACAAATTTGCCTTTTGTGCCATTGCCAAAAGAGTCCCCTACGTCGGGGTGGCGTTCACTGTGGAACACGTACCTAAGCTGCCCTTGGCGCAAATTCAAATTCAGTTGGGTTCCTTGTTAGCCTAGGTGGCCTTGTTGACAAAGAGATTGGAGTACTTGACCTTCCGCGCCATGCAGCTGTCGGATTCACCCCTTTATGAACCGGGCCTAGCCGCCCTCCTTCACCCTAAGAGGAAGAATAAGAAGGCCTGTGGCCTTACTTGACCCCTCCAATTCAATTAAACCATTGAGAGCTTGGCAAAACGCGTCAGGCAAATGAAGGGAAAACTGAGAAGAAATCCAAGAAGGAAGCGAAGAACGATGATGGCAGCGAAGAGGGCAGCGAGGGTCAGGACGAAGGAGAGGAGGAAAACGAAGAGGAGGAAGAAGAGGAGGAAGAGGACGAGGAAGCCCAGTCAGCTGAAACCGAAAAGGAAGAAAACGCTGGCGAGGAGGCTGAGGACGGCGAGGAAAGCGAGGAAAAACCAAAAAAGGCAAAGGGTAGTGGGAAGCCAAAGGCAAAGGCAAAGGCCAAAGGCAAAAGCGCAGCCAAGCCCAAGAACAAGACGACGAAGGAACCCGCTCCGAAGTCAGGAGGCCGCCCCAAGGCGCCATCGTCATCATCAAATTGCGGTTCCTGCGCTCTGATTGTTATTGCTCTGCGTGCTGGCTTGCTTGCTTGCTTGCTTGCTTGCTTTGCCGTGCTGTGCTTGTCCCTGAGGGCTTGTGTTTAGTTGTTTGGCTGTTGGCTGACGTTGGCTGCTGGGGCTGTGGCTGGCTGTGGCTGGCTGGCTGTGGCTGGCTGGCTGTGGCTGGCTGGCTGTGGCTGGCTGGCTGTGGCTGGCTGGCTGATTGGTTGGCTTACTGGACCGCCACCTCACTGATTTCCCCCGGTTTCCCAAATTGGTAGCCAAAACAATGCCAAATAACGAGCAACTACAAATCTTTGCCAAAGGGGTGCTATCTTCAGCAGGCAGCCCAAGCTTGGCTCATTGGGCAGTAGGACGAGTTGAAAAAAGGGTTTAAATTGTCCACCCTCACATCAGTCGACCCATTTGTCTCACATTTGGTTTGGCAGGGAGTGTAGTGGGAGAAAGCACGTAGTCGGTAGTCATCGAGCCCAACTGCAGGACTACCTTATTTGAAGGGAAGGGCCCCTGAAGGCAAACCTTGTCTCATTTTCAATGAATAGCTTTATACCCAGTATTAAACCAAAGACACGTCATGTTTGAAGAAACCTCCTTTCGGGAAATGGACCTGCCAACTTTGGGTTCCATGTGCATTGGCAGAGGGGTAGTTGGCAACAAACGGATTGCGCAACGAGGGGTTCCCGTTAATAAAGGGGTCTGGGGGTAAGGGCGTGTTTGCGAGACATGCTGGTCTGCTCGCAAGCGTTCGCATGTGGAGAAAGTTGCCGTGCTGCCGTGCTGCTGGTTTAAATGAATCTTGAAGCGCTGAGTTTGCGCGCACACGCGTGAAGATGATGTGTCAGTGTGTTTGCGTGCGTGTGTGTTTGCAAGCGTCGTGTGACTCGCCTGGACATAGGTGTTGTCCAACGTGGACGCAAGACTTTTTCATGTTTCTGTAGGCGCGCGTGCGTGCATGCGTGCGTACCTGTGTGACATATGTTTTTGTGTGCGCGGCACGGCTGTGACTTACCTTGACAAAGCGTTGTCCGCAACGCGGGTGCGAAAGTGTTTGTGTCTATGTGTGCGCTCGGGCGTGCGTGTGCGTGTCTTGGGCGCAAGTTTGCGTGTGGACCACAGGTTTATTTTTGCGACGGGTGCATTTTTGCGACGTGCGCGCGTGTTACTTTGTAATCCGAGGTTGTTCAACACGCGTTGTTCTCATCATCCCATCTCCATATCCCCCGTCCCTAATTTAGCTGTATTTAACACATCGGTTTCGGGACCTCAACAGTAGGCACTTTCGCGGTGGAGGGGCCTTGTTTCTTAGGCTCACCCAAACCCCAGCTTTCAGTTTCTATCGGAGGTGGAACCCAACTACTGTAACAAACGACTGAGGGACTTCGGATGATCCCTTTCTCATTGCAGGCCAAAGGCAAGTGCAAGACCCTGGCCAAGCTTGAAGCACTGCAGGGCTGACACAGTCTGAGTTCATCCCATCACATGAAGACCTCTCAGTCAGGGTCGCTATAAGCTGAGAGAGACTACACTGATGCGGGCAGGTTTTGACAGAAGCGTGGTGCCCTGGTCAAAAAGCCTGTGTACTTGCAGTTGCATTGATTGGGTCAGGAAACCGTTCAAGATTTGCCTTCAGAGCTAGTTGTTTCAGCACTGGCTCAAAGGTGACTCAAAGGCAATCCCCCTTAGTATTTTGACCATGCCCTTGCCAAAGCCCTTGGTCCTGGCAGAAGACTGTGCGGGCTTGGGCCCGCTCAGCACATGCTGCAAGCGTTTGAAGTTGGGTTACCAACTTCACTACTCCTCGGAGAGTGATGTTCGCCTCAACAAGTTGCTGCAGTCCGAGATTAAGAGCTTGGATGCCACAAAGAACATGCGTTTCTTATCTCCAGTTGTGCCCTTCCACGCATAGCCAACGCTGACATTGTGACCTCCTTTGATTCCGCATCCAAGGCTGGAAAAAACATGTGCACATATATGGTGCTGGAGCACCATGCCAGCCCTTCAGTGCCATCGGCTTGGGAAAGGGCGAGAAAGACCCCAGGGCCAAGATCTCGGAAGCCGCCACTTAGTATAAGCCGTTACAAATGCCCAAAAAAGTGAAAGCTCACAAGCTCAGTGCCTAGGTGGTCCAGCGAATCCTGAAGGAGCGCCCGGATTCGTTCATACTAGAGAATGTGAAGACTCTGATGGGTAAGCGGCACCGGGGATTCCTCCTATCGCTTTTGAAGAAGCCCCTTGTCCCACTAGTTGGTTTGCTTAAGGCTCAAACCCGTATGCTTTTTTTAGGGGAGTTCAACTCAGTACAATAGAGTGGCTTTCATTTTGGTGTCCCTTTAAGCAACGAAAAAGGAGCACCCTCAAAAAACACAGACCCATGTGCAATGCTCTGTTTACTTCTTTGCCCAGGCTGCGGGCAAATAGTTTTTACGCTATCCACTGGGCAGCCCGAGCCTTAAACACCATCTACCTTTGTTTGCCACCCTCAGTGTTTTGTTGCAGGTGCTTGACGCTTTGGCTCATGGAGGGGTGCCGCAACGCCGGCCCCGCCTGTACGTTGTGGGCCTGAGGCGCAAGAAGATGCTTCGAGCCTCGGCAAAACGCATCGGCTGCTGCTTGTGAAGTGGCCTGAAAATTGAACTGCGTGGAAGGACCCTTCAAGTTCCCGGCGCCGATCAAATCACCCCGGACCACCGTCAAGTTGCGAAACATTCTTGGCAGGAGCCCTGCCACTGTGCGCTCAACATGTTGTGGCACTTTCATTCGGCTGTTGCCAGGAAGTCCAAAAAGACGGTGTTGCCGACAAGTAAGTCTGGCAGAAGGAATTTGAAGATCGGGCTGAAGAAGATCCTTGCAAGGGGAGGCTGCCCTGACAGTGAGCCATGGTTGCTTGCCAATATTATTTTTCCCTATTAGCAGGTATCGTTTATCAAAAAATGCTTCCCCTGTGCATTCCAAGGGTTGTGGACATCGGTGCCTCCAAGAAGTTCCAGGGCATGCCAAGCCTCGACGTGCTACTTGTCAATCATTAATTTCACAGTCAAGATTGGGTTGCCTCTTTACATCTCTTAGGTCGCCTTGCCTGACCCGTGCCCGAGCAGGGGCAAGGGCCTACTATGTGACATCCCACCGACGCTGCTTATCCCTGTCCGAAGCCCTGCGCATTCAGCCACGCACACATGTTGGTTGGGAAAAAATAACACACAAACAGCTTAGGAAATGGCTGAGCTGCAGGGCTATCGCCCCGCAGAGTTGGTGGTCGAGGGCATGACCAAGCGCCAGGTGGGCTTGGCTTTGGGAAACGCCTGGTGCGTGACCCTGGCCACAAGAGTTGTCAAAGAGCCTTGGTAAGAACCAACTAGAAGCAGATTTCCCTTGGGTCTGTGCTTTGGGGAATCTGTCCTGGTCCTGCGCTTTGGGGCCAACAAGGGCTAAGGTAGCAGGGCAAAGCTCCAACAAGATCATCCATGATCCCCTTGACGCTTACTCAGGAGATTTGCCTATCCATGGGATGGCTCTGATTCCCGCGCTTGCTGACCCTTACATAATCGCCGGTGATGCACTGATCGCTGAACGCCGCTGAACGCGGCGCAGTACCGTACAGTAGTAATTAGCTACCCTGATCCACCGCTGCCGGGCAACAATGGCAAAAACTGAGAGATTGCATGAAGGCTGGCGTCATCATCAGCCGTTCAGGTTCAGTCCGCCCTACCTCCCGCACACGCCAGCCCCGGCTCAGGTCGTGGCTGGGCTGCAGTGGCAGCAGCTCCGCGAGCCACGCACGGAGAAGTGGCAGGGAGGAGTTTTTCCCTTTCTCGTTTTTTTTCTCCTCCGGGGGGGAAAGAAAAAAGGATCCCATCGGAGAAGTGTCAGCGTTTTACCCTCAACTGGACCTGGAGATTCGTTTCTTTCAATCCCTTGTTTTTTTTCTACTGGGGCAGAACTTACTATTTCATTTGCAAGCGACAACCGTGTGAAGAAGACTTCGATTTGAGCAAGTGTTTCAAAGTCTTTTGAGAGCCACTTAGGCGGTTATCAAGATCTCCCAGAAAGTTAAAAACGAAAAAACACAGCGATTAAACGACATTGTTAAACGCACCCCAGTATAATACCGCCCAACTCGATGGCGCACGGATCGACCAAACAGGGTGCTGTAAGACAAGTAGGATCCAGTGCGGGTTGACACGCTCGAATGCTTTAGCAAGATCAGAAAGTAGAACAAAACAAGAGGCAGAACGATCTTGCAAGTAAGACTGCATGTCAAGGAAGTTGCCCTGAGGTTCCCTAAAAATGTTGATGAGTGTTTGGCTAGGGTGCAGGGAGTCCCTAAGGGCAGTATACAATTTAACATATACGGCCTGATCGATGATACGATCAGCAGTGTTCGGCAACCCTAATGGCCGGAAGTTGTCTGCATAGGGTCCTGCGTCAGCCTTAGGAATAAATACGAGCGCTTGAACTGGGGGGGGAGCCTGCAGGTTTATGTAGTCATGTAACCGTCGAACGAGAACTCGTAAAGCGAAAAGAAACACGGCACGGTAAGCAGCATAGGGTAGTCCGTCCAGACCCGGGGCACTGTCTGGCGACCGTACGACATTCATTATGTCGTCAGCGTTGGGTGGATCACAGTGCCGCGATAGAGCTGGCTTGTAATTTGCTAGGAGAGTGTCCCATTGATCATCCCAGGAAACTGGATTGTCCTGCCAGAAAGCACGTGTCGATCGCATAGCTTCATCAACTGCGGCAGTATTCGATGCCACTGGTACGGGCGATGCGTGGAGCAGCAGCTCGACAGCGATCCCATACATGCGCCTGTCCATGCGCCGCAGCAACCCGAGCCGTATCGTGAACAATACACGGATGAGCAAGGGCAAGGAGGCGGCTAGCCTCATATGCATTTAGTAAAGCTTCAGCCATTACTCTAGGGAGAAGATAAGCCTGATTATTGATACGGAGGGAGGACAAGGTGAAGGGCAATGCCACAAAAGAGCACAGACTTTGCATGGTCTGAAAAGGGATATGCACGGGTCCACCTGTGGTACGTCGTAAGGCTCTTCGAATGAGGCAATGGGCAGGTAGCGTTTAGGCTGCTCACGCCACCACGTCCATACGGAGGCTTTGAAGTCGGTGAGGCAAGAAGATGATTGAACACGACGGATGAGCTTGGAGTATTGTTCATCTTGTGCCGCTCCGCCAAGGCGGTGAACAAGGCACTCAGTAGGCACAGCTTGCATGGGAGAGTCCCCAGGGGATGGCGCAATGCTTGAGGCAACCCGAAGAACACCCCTGAGCGCTCCGTGTTGACTTGGTCGAGTGGCAGGCCACCGCACATGACATGCTACAATAGCACTCTCGTTGTCGAGCATAGGGTGCCGAAAGAGTAGATAATCAAGTGCAGATCCGATTCCGCTACTTAAAAAAGTAACGATCCGTGGAGAGACAAAGGAGAAATGGCCTACGATTTCTTTCCAGGCAGAGGTGGCTGGTAATTGGTTAAAGTCTCCACCAAGGACAATACTCGAGTCAGTAAGTGTCCCGAGGTGAGAGGCAAGACGCGAGCCAATTTCTTTTGTCCTCGCAGGATGGACATACACATTTACCACGCGCTGCTGCGCACCGTGCTTTTCGTAGAGCGCATCTTGGAGGAATCCGGGGATAACTTCAGTGTGTTCAACCTGCACCCATCCTAGGGGCGGGAGAATGCACACGCCACCGCTACCAACTTGATCAGACGGAACATTGCTGACTGCAACATTAATGTGTGGATGGGCAGTGGTAAGGATCGCAGGCTGGGCTGCAGTCCAATTGGTTTCCTGGAGCAAAGTAAACCCTTTAACGCGCCCCACACATATGTGCGCAAGTTTATCCTGGTGATTGGAAAGGGCAGCAAGGCTCGTGACGTTCCACGTACAGACATGGAGATTTGAGGGGCACGCTTGTGTGTATACGGCAAGCCGCCGTTGGATAGCGAGAGCCCCCAGCCTGGCCCAAGAGTCGGCATGGTATTGGAAAAGGTCAAGCCCGTGATACGCAGTTTTGAACTCAGCAGCAGTGAAATCAACAGGGAGATCACAGAGGTAAGAAAAACAATTGAGACTGCGTACTCGAAAAAAGGAGCGGGATTGGGTTTGACCTGCATGGAGCATCTGCCAAGCTAATCGCATAGCCTGCATGAGGTTACTCATTGGAATGGCTTTGATCTGCGGAGGTAGCCATCGTACCTCGATGTGATCATCAGCCCCAATCATGTTTACAAAGAGGGGCTCTCGTAACGTTCCCAAGATCGCAGCCAGGAAAGGCAATGGAAGGAACGAGATTGCACACGAGAGCAAAGCACAAAGGTTCCTGATCACAAAAGAAAATGACAGGAGCCCGGTCATGTGCAGCAGGAACAGGAGCAGTGGTAGTCCGCAGATACCACACCGTAGGGAGCCAACCAGATGCGCAAGGAAAAGCAAGGAGGATGCCAGCAGCATCAACGGCTTGCGCGGAGAAGGCTGCAATGTGGTAATGCAGGTCACATTCATTGCTTGGCCGATACGCGTGCTGAGGTGGGGGCGCGGTTCTTGCGCCCAGCGCGCGACCAATGGCAGCAAGACAATCATAATGCGTGATGTAGTCGCCAAGCTGCCAAGTGATAGCCCCCCTATGGGTATACCCAAGACCACAGATGGCAGGGTTTGTTAGCCCGGCATGACGGGCACGATTGGCAGGGAGTAGCTGGAGTAACAAGCCCTGATCAAGCTGAGCGGCTGCCTGTATCAACGATTGGGGCATGTCCTGTCGTCGCAAAGCGGGCGTGTGTTTCCTGCGCAATTTTTCAAGAAAACTCCCAAATGGCAGTGTGGCATAGTGGGACCAGTAGACACGCAGACAGCGCCCAGGTGAAAAAGTGACAATGACAGTCCAAGAAGTGGGAGGGATGCAGCCTGCCGCAACGGTGACAGAGTCCCCGCAATCACCTACGAGGAGGACGCAAGATTTAGCAGCCGGCGCGGTTTGCTCCCATTGTCGCAACCAGAGACTAATTCCAGCAAGATTGGGTGAGTCGGGGTCGCATATGCCTAGGGTGTCCAGGAGGCCGAGCAGCCCGAGCTGTGAAAAGATAGGCTCTTCGCCTGCACATAAGGACCGAAGGGTGTGGTCAGTATGCGGGGAGCACTGGGCAATGCGCAGAATGCTAGGGTCACAAGGACAGAGCGGGGCTCAGTCAAGACAGGCATGGGGTCAGCATAAATTGCAGAGGGCGAGGGAGCAGTGCCGAGAATTTTCGGCCTGACCAAAGGCAGGGCACGCAACACATGCCAATAGTCTTCACTGCTAAATGGGAACCGAGTGGGAAAGGGATCAGCGCAACAATACCCCAACAGACTCTTGTCGATGGAACCAATGACCTGTTGCCTAATACCCGCGTATTTAGATAGGAGGATGGATGGAGAGCATGGCCGCCAGATTTGCGGTTCGACCTCTCCGCTCTTGAGACGACCGAGGTAGTGTTTTCCTCCCAAGGCAGTAACCACAGCACTGGGCTTGAAGTAGTTTCCTATGAGGTCGTGCATGAGCCGATCAGGGATATTGACATCATGCATAGAATCTTCACCGAAACTAGTAAGCTCAGCATCGACAACCTTTTCGGCAAGCAAGGGAAGCCTGAAAGGAAGTGCGAGTCTCGGGTGGTCAAGATAGTCAGCAAGAATCTCGGCAGCAGCCTCTTGCTCTTTGTTTGGGAGCTGCGCGACTGGAGCCCCCCATTGAATGATAGCCTGAAGAGCACGAACGGCATTAGATGGAAGAAATTCAGCCCACGGGAGATCAGGCCAGCCCTGTTCACCACATTGCTCATGAAAGGCCTCAACACTTCCAAAATACGCAATATGGTAAAGGAGGTGCCGAGGGTGATATGCGCTCGTGGTGAATCTGATATGTCCACATGGCGTAATCCCCCTGGTTCTCAGCCATGGTGGCATGGGAGGAGTAGCTGGTTTGTGTCTAGGCTTGGGCAACATCCATCCATGCTGCCACGGATCGGCTTGCCTAGACGGCAAGATGAAGGAGGTATTACTGACAAAGAAGTACCTATTCCTCGAAACTGCAGACCAAGTGGCAGTATTGATACGGTGGATACACGAGTCAGGCACACCGGAAGTATCCTGTATGTATTGCCGAAAGTGAGATGCCATGCTGCCGGCATTTTCAAGCATAGGGACAACACGATGCGCAACGCCAAGCTCCTGGAATGCATACATCACAATGTATACAACATGGTAATGAACGCTCCGAGTGCCGGTGATGCCGAGTTTACCACCGCCACGTCCGATCCTGGTATTGTCCTGACAGGGTGATCCCGCGCCAAAGAAAATGAGCGCATCTTCAGGGAGCAGGGCGAGAAACTCTCTCAAGGCAGCAAAGTGTTGATGGGCAACCTCCCACACGTCAGCGAGGTATCGCACAGGAATCTTATTCCTAGCCTTAACCCACACTTTGGGATCTTGATGGTAACCATGAACCGCAGAAATGACAGCACGAATGTCAGGATCAAGCTCGGCAATCAATGATGCAGTTGGAGTTCCAATTTGCCTGCAAGAGTGTCAGCGAAGCTCCCACTACCGTCGAAGAAGCTTATGATACCATAGGGTCGCGAGGGCCCACTCACGCTATGCCTAAGCCGAGTGCGTCGTCGCCCCTGTAAGCATTCAATGCCAATAGTGTCAGGGTTGCAAAAGACCGCACCGACAATATAGGGCAAGAGGTTTTCGACCTCACTGCTGCTGATGCGCGTGATACCACGATTTGGATGATATACAACACCTAGGGCGCCTTCAATGGCTTCAAGGAGAAGCGGATTATCATCGTGCACAACTATGAGCCCAGTAAGGCGGAGCCGGACACGAGCAACAGGAGCATGAAGATCGAGACACTTACCAAGAGCTGCAACGAGTGCTTTGGCGATAGCTGGGTCAGAGGAAACAGCGACAATGTTGAGCGGATGCGTGAGCCGTTCACCCGGGGGATCAGGCAGGGCGAGCCAGGTAGTGTCAACAAGCGGATTCACAGGGGTTCTCTTTGGATAAATGCGCTGTTTGCCAATCCCGAGGCCAGTGAGTTGGCGCGCATACCCTAGCGGAAGGAGTGAAATAAGGGTAGCGAGCATGTCAAACACACTTTGGTCAGCGAGATGGGGGATACTATAAGTGGCTTCAGCTACAACTTTTGGAGTGAGCGATGCATCACAGTGGCCAACAGCAACCTCAGCAGCAATAGCATCGAGAAGGACTTGCCTAGGATGATCACTGCTATCAGTGAGCCGCCAAGCGCCGAAGGCAAGGATGCGAAGGGCGACATACAGCGTTCGCAGGTCAAGCTGTTCTTTCCCTCGATTGCATGGGACATCAAGAGCTGGAATAGCGGTATCAAGTGTGACAGTGTCGTCGAGGAGGCGGGCTGGTGCGCTGTCGTTAGCAGCAGGTACACATTCCGAGTTGATTTTGTTTTCAAGGAAGGTGATGTCAATATCCTGCGCTGCGAAGCCAGGAAGCAATTCCTGAATTAGACCAATAACGCCATAGACATAGAGCATACCACCTTGATGCCAACCAATGTGAATGGTGGATGAGTCATGAAAGAGAGCAACGCGATCAGACCCTTCAACCGAAATGCGGCACATTATTAGCTGGTCAGGGAGGATATCGTCAATTGAGTACAGTGTGCGTCGTGTCCAGCGCATTTCTGTGTCGGGGACGTGCATTTGCGCAAAGATTTCCTCCTGAATTCCCTCAGCGCTGCATGGCAGCGCAAGGACTTGACATGGAGATTCCACGAGGAGAGCTTGAACATTAATGCGATGAGTACCACGTAGGTTGACACATCGAGCATTGAGACACAGCCTCTGAAACTGGGAGATGTTCTCGGGATCGGGAACCACAACGACAGGCATTCGTGACCCAGAGATAGAGCCATCAAGTTGCCTGAATCGTTCCCAATGTCCAGTGGGAGTCTCAAGCGTGCGCTTGGTTTTTCGCATCCCGAGGTCACTGAGCGATTGAGGCCAGCGGAGAGTGCCTCCAGAGCCGTTAATATCGACCTGATGAGGTCCCTTGGCAAGTAAGTCTTCAGCATATGCACGTGGGACATCAAACCATAATGCTGTGTAGTGATGCTGTGAGGATGCATCTTGCACAGTAACGGTGCGATAACGCCGGCCGCCTGTGTAAGTACATAACTGGTGTAGAGCTCTCTCTTTAGAGGGGGTTTCCCAAATGGCTTATATTCTACCTGAGAGGCTCCCAGCACTCGTCCGTCCAGCATTTGACCTCGTCCTGCGAAGGATTCGAAGTCTAAAACGCTGCGTGGAGGCGTGTGGCTGCAAAATAGTGACCCCTAGATATGCTTGCAATTTGGCTCCAGGTTGCATTTCAAGCGAGCCAACCTTTGCAGGGCTAAGAAAAAAACAAAAAAAAAAGAAAACAAGGGGTCCCAAAAAAAGGGGTCCCCGAAAAAAAGGGAAAAGGGGTTTCCTTTGGCAAAGCTTGACATCGCTTGAAATGCAACCTGGAGCCAAATTGCGGCGCATATCTAGGGGTCACTATTTTGCAGCCACACGCCTGCACGCAGCGTTTTAGACTTCGAATCCTTCGCAGGACGAGGTCAAATGCTGGACGGACGAGTGCTGGGAGCCTCTCAGGTAGAATATAAGCCATTTGGGAAACCCCCTCTAAAGAGAGAGGGCGAGGCACACGGAATCGGGGCCTGCCTGGAATCGGGGCGTAATACTGAGAGAGCTTGTAACACGGCAGCCCGCAGTTGTCCAAGTTCCTTGTCCAAGTTCCCCGGGCGAACTTGGACAAGTGGCTCTGTAAGAGGAAAACACGTGATAAAACTTGTCCAAGTTCCTTGTCCAAGTTCTTGTCCAAGTTCGGGTTTCCGCCGGGGCGAGGCACACGGAATCGGGGCCTGCCTGGAATCGGGGCGTAATACTGAGAGAGCTTGTAACACGGCAGCCCGCAGTTGTCCAAGTTCCTTGTCCAAGTTCCCCGGGCGAACTTGGACAAGTGGCTCTGTAAGAGGAAAACACGTGATAAAATTTGTCCAAGTTCCTTGTCCAAGTTCTTGTCCAAGTTCGGGTTTCCGCCGGGGCGAGGCACACGGAATCGGGGCCTGCCTGGAATCGGGGCGTAATACTGAGAGAGCTTGTAACACGGCAGCCCGCAGTTGTCCAAGTTCCTTGTCCAAGTTCCCCGGGCGAACTTGGACAAGTGGCTCTGCAAGAGGAAAACACGTGATAAAACTTGTCCAAGTTCCTTGTCCAAGTTCTTGTCCAAGTTCGGGTTTCCGGGGTGAGGCGCACGGAATCGGGTCCTGCCTGGAATCGGGGCGTAACACTGAGAGAGCTTGTAACACGGCAGCCCGCAGTTGTCCAAGTTCCTTGCCCAAGTTCCCCGGGCGAACTTGGACAAGTGGCTCTGCAAGAGGAAAACACGTGATAAAATTTGTCCAAGTTCCTTGTCCAAGTTCTTGTCCAAGTTCGGGTTCCCGTTCGGGGTGAGGCGCACGGAATCGCGTCCTGCCTGGAATCGGGGCGCTCCTGCTCGGATACTTATACTATTCTTTTTAATAACAAGACAACCAGAAGAAGAAAATATTAGGGTTGCCAGATCGGCAATTTCTGCAAAAAACCACTCGAATCGAGGTGACAGCCACCTGATTCTGGAACCGTGGCAGCACCTTTGCTCCTTGCTTTGAATCCATCCGCCTGAACCGCGGCATACAGGTATCACAGCGTTCACTTCAATTTGCACTAGTGTACCATCAACTGGGGAGAAGGCACCTTTGCTCCTTGCTTCGGCTGATGCGGCATGAGCCAGACCATCCCGTTCACTTCAAATTGCACTAGTGCACTTCAAAAGAACCAGGGAGGACTCGAACCCCGTACCGTTCACCTCCGGAAGCTGCGCCTTTGCCAACTAGACTATGGCGTCTTGCTCCCTGGGTGTGGCTGGTGCGTGTCTTCGCGCCATCAGGTGGTGCTAACGGCAGCCTGCAGTTGTCCAAGTTCTGTCCAAGTTTGTTGGGGGAACCTGAACTTGGACAAGAACTTGGACAAGGAACTTGGACAAATTTTATCACGTGTTTTCCTCTTGCAAAGCCACTTGTCCAAGTTCCCCCGCCGAACTTGGACAAGGAACTTGGACAACTGCTGGCTGCCTTGTTATTGTCTGCGTGGGCCCAGGCGGGAGGGGCCGCCTGGAATCGGGGCGCTCCTCTTTTTAATAACAAGACAACCAGAAGAAGAAAATATTAGGGATTCTCCTCCAGGGGAGGAACCTGAACTTGGACAAGAACTTGGACAAGGAACTTGGACAAATTTTATCACGTGTTTTCCTCTTGCAAAGCCACTTGTCCAAGTTCCCCCGCCGAACTTGGACAAGGAACTTGGACAACTGCTGGCTGCCTTGTTATTGTCTGCGTGGGCCCAGGCGGGAGGGGCCGCCTGGAATCGGGGCGCTCCTCTTTTTAATAACAAGACAACCAGAAGAAGAAAATATTAGGGATTCTCCTCCAGGGGAGGAACCTGAACTTGGACAAGAACTTGGACAAGGAACTTGGACAAATTTTATCACGTGTTTTCCTCTTGCAGAGCCACTTGTCCAAGTTCCCCCGCCGAACTTGGACAAGGAACTTGGACAACTGCAGGCTGCCTTGTTATTATATACCTGGAGCCAGCCTGGCATCGAAGCCTCCCTGCACCTGCCCGGCATCGGAGCCGCGCCAGCCCGCCGAGTCATACGGATCATAATTGGAGCGTCCACCCTGGCGCGCCACCTGCCCGGCATAGAAGCCTCTCCCTGTTGAAATTCTCGTCATTCATCGCAGACCACTGCCGCGCCACCTGCCCGGCATAGAAGCCTCCACCCGGCCGCGCCACCTGCCCGGCATCGGAGCATCCGCCGCGCCGCGTTCTCAATCCTGTGGCCAACGCAGGATTGCTCCACTCAATCCTGCGGCCAACGCAGGATTGCTCCACTCAATCCTGCGGCCAACGCAGGATTGCTCCACTCAATCCTGTGGCCAACGCAGGATTGCTCCACTCAATCCTGTGGCCAACGCAGGATTGCGGTGTCTCCCGGAAAACTCTGTGAGCGCCTTGCTATATAGCAGGGCGCTGACTCGCCGCCCGGCTTCCCGGCTTCGAATTTGGCAAGTGAAACAAAGGGATGGGGAAGATCAAGCTGTTTCCTGTGCCTGAATACACCAGCAAACAGTCCTCGGACCCCGTGGTGCCCCTGGTCCCGTGCACGGGCATTTTCCTCGGGCCATCAAAATCGGGCAAAACCGTGACTCTGATCAGCCTGATTCTGGAGCAGTATCGCGGCGTGTTTGAGAGAATCTACATCTTTAGCCCGTCCATCGACATCGATGACGGCTGGATTCCCGTCAAGAAGTACATAGAGCAGGACCTGGGGGTGAACACCGAACGGGAGCAAGCGTACTGGGACGAGTGGGACGAGCCGGCGCTGCGCCGCATCATCCAGCAGCAGCGCAAGATCACGGAGGCGTCCAAGAAGTTGGAGATGAAGAAACTGTATCAGGTCCTGATAATCTGTGACGATATGGCTGATATGCCTCAGCTCCACAAACCCAACGGCGCCCTGGATACGCTGTTCATCAGGGGCCGGCACATGCAGATTAGCACCTGGGTGAGCTCGCAGAAGCTGAGGCTCATCAGCGCCGCCGTGCGGGTGAACATCCAATTCCTCTGCTGTTGGAGGCTGCGCAACCAGCACGAGCTGGACGCCGTGGTGGAGGAGCTCAGCGCCCTGCTGCCGAAGGAGCAGCTGTACCGGCTGTATGAGCAGGCGACGCGGGAACCCTACAGTTTCCTGTTCGTCTACTATCTGAAGCCGAAGAACGAAATGTTCCACATACGCTTCGAAGAGCGCTTCGCACTTGAAAAAGACGCCGATGGGAGCGGCGCTCAGCTTCCTGGGCCAGAAGCTGTTCGCCAGCTCCACGCTGATCAACGCGAAGTGTGAGAACATCTCCTGCTGCACCTCCGTCGCAGCCGTCCACCCGCCCGTCGTCCGCCGGACGGGCGGCTTCCTAAAGAAAAGGATGACCACGATCTACGTGGACAGCCGCAAGAGAGTGGCCGGCTCGGACAGCGACTTTGAGGTAGACCTGGGAGAGTCCCTGCACTTGCAGAGCGACGCCCGGCTCGCCGTCTACAAGATCCGCCTGGCCGACAGCTTTTGTCCACGGACCGGGGCCGCTACCTCTACTGGGTTGACGCCGCGCTGGGCACGCTGAACTGGGCGTTGTTGCCCGAGGGCGCGTACACTGGTGCCCGGTTGGCCGCCTGGATCAGCTCCAACTTTGCCACCGCCACCTATAGCGAGACCACGAACAGTCTGAGCGTAGCCTACGACGGCAACCGGCTCATCCTGAACGACCTGGAGCTGCGCCAACAATTTCCTAACGCAGCGGACTACCCTGCTGCGCCGCCCGCCTCTCCCACCAAGCCCTTCAGCGTGGACCACATGCTGGGGCCGAGCTTTGTCTCCGGCGGGCAGCAGGTCTTTGAGTTCGTCCGCATGATGGCGCACAACGAGGTCTACCTGCGCTGCGCCCAGCTGGCCAACGCCAGCAGAGTGCTGGGCAACCTGGGCGACGACATCCTCTCCAAGATCACGCTGAAGAGCGGAGTGGGTACCATTGTGGAGACGGGCTCAGACGACGGGCACTTCATGGCCCTCAGGGGCCCGGTTACCCTGAGGCACATGCGCTTCCGCCTGACCGACCTGGACGGCAACGTCGTCCGGCTTCGCGGGTCGTCTTTGTCTTTCGTGTTATATCTTGACCACGTATAATTAAATGGAGCCGACCGAACAAGAGGCGCCGGAGGCGCAAGAGGCGCAAGAGGTGCCACACGCTGCGCAGGACGCTGCGCCGGACGCTGCGCAGGACGCTGCGCCGGAACCGAAACGGCGGGGCAGGCCCCCTGGGAGCAAGAACAAACCGAAGCAGGACGTGCCTACTGAGCCGGCTGCTCCAAAGTGCAAGCCAAAGCCGCCTCCACTTGAGACGGCACCAGCAGAGGCGCCGGCAGAGGCACCGGCGCCGGTTGAGGCACCACCGGAGGCGCCTCAGCTCACAAGAGAGCAGCAGCGCGCCCTGCGCATGCTGGAGAGGCAGTCCGCTTATGACCGGCTGACCACAGGCGCAAGCGTACTAGCGTAAAAGCATGATGTCCATAGAGCCCCGCAACGAGCCGCGGATGCTCCGGTGGTTCCGCAGAACGTACCCCAGTTACAACTTGCAGCCGCTGCTGCTGAAGCGCTACCGAGAACTGGAGGAGGCGCGGGCCTTCAACAACTGGCTAGGCGAGCGCAGGCAGGCGCAGGAGGGGCAGCGGCACCTGGACGACGTGAGCCGGCTGACGGAGGCCGTGCACCGCCAGGTACCCCAGCTGCGCTACGCGCGGGCCGAGCGCCGGGGCGTGGAACGGGCGGCGGGCGAAGTTGCGCAACAGTAAATGAAGACGCTTCGGGCGCACGGCTTCAACCAGCGCCCGCGCTTTGAGCAGGTGGTGGGCTACCTTGAGCGGAATGAGCCGCTGCCCCTGGATCAGCCGGACCGCAAAGCCACCTCATTCATCACAAGCCACTTCTACCTGGACGATTTTGTACAGTCCAGCGAGGACCCCAACCCCCGGCCCCTGCAGCACACGCCTCTGCAGGCAATTCCCGAGGACGGCTTCCGCACTCCCGCAGAGGCCACGGACGAGGATGTGCGCCTTGCGCGGAGGTACCAAGGGTACGGCGGAACCCGCTTTGTTGAGGATGACCTGGCGGGAGACCCCGAGGCCGGCGCGCTGGCCAGCAACGGGCAGGGGCCGCCCTCCATCACGGACCGTCTGCGCAGCACTGCAGACGGCGCGCAGGCGGCAGCGGACCTCATAGGCGCAGGGGCGGCGGGGCTCGCAGCCGCGCAGGCCTTCCGCTCTCAGCTGCCCCAGGACGCAGCTGAGTACGTGCGCCTGAACGTGCTGCCCCGTCCGGGCCAGGCGCAGCCGCCCCCGCAGATCATAGGCCGGCCCAGTGACGTGGAGCGCCTCCTGGATGAGGCGGGGCAGCGCGCGCAGGAGGTGGAGCGTGGCGCGGCGCAGGCCGTTGAGGAGACGGCGGCCGTGGCAGCGGAGGAGGGCGAGGTTGCCGTTGCCGCCGAGGGCGTGGGCGGAGCCTTCGGGTACCTGGGGGGCCTGGCGGAAGGGGCAGCAGCCCTGGCGCCCACCGCGGGCGAGGTTGCTGGAACGTTGGCTGGCGCGGCGGGAGTCGGTGCGGCGGCAACGGCGGGGCTGGCCGTGGGCATTGCGGGCGGCGCAGCCTACGGCCTCGCGCGCGGCACGGGCTGGGTGCTGGAGAACACGCTCTTCCGGCCCCAGCAGGGCAGCGAGGACGCGGCCGTGCAGGACGTCCGGTCCGCCAACGGCATGAACGACGCCACGCAGCCTCAGCACGTCTCGCTGCGCACCGGCAGCAGCACGTCCGGCAGCCCCGCAAGCAGCCGCGCCTCCTCGCAGTCTGGCTTCCGCATTCAGGCGCAGTCCAACAACACGCCGCGCCCCTTCTCCTGGGGCCTGAACCCCGTGGCTCTTCCCCAGTCTCAGCCGAGCTCGCGGGCGAGCTCCAGTTCCGGGCAGTCACGCCGGAGCCTGCCTCCGCCCAGCTTTGACCAGCTGGCGCGAGACATTGAGGCTGCCTAATTTGCACGGTTTTGCGCTACAAAATGCTATTCTTACAGGCCGTATATCAATATACGCCCTGTAAGAATAGCTTTTTTGCACGGTTTTTTGCGCTGAGAAACGCTATTCCTCTCGTCCGTATATCTATATACGCACTGGAAGAATAGTTTTTCCTTCGCCGTACGAGTCAAAATGCGTGTATATAAACAAGCATGGAGGTAGTCACCGCCGGAGCCCAGGATGAGCTGATGCAGAGCCTGGACTACAAGCTGAAAACAAGCAACACCAGCTACGTGACGGCGCGGCATGACGTGCAGTACTTCCCCAGCTCGCTGAGCTCCTTCTCCCCCACAACCTCTAGGGTCTGCCGCATCCCGCTGACCAGCGGCACGTCCTTCATCGACCCCGAGTCCATCAAGATCGCCTTCCGCGTCAGGAACACGGACGGCACCAACCCGCTGGCCCCGGCCACGCCCAACCCCGCCTGCTTCGTCCAGCGCGTCCAGGTCTTCGCCAACGGCCAGCGCTGCGACGACATCAACTACTACGGCCGCACCGTGGCCGTGCACGACCTGCTCAAAGGCAGAGAGTACAACCGCAACAAGGCCATGGAGGGTTTCGACGAAGTGAACGACCCGCGCATCGCCCGCGCGGTGCACCAGGGCGGCTACGCGGACGTGCTGCTGCGCCCCACCATGGTGGGCATCCTGCGCTGCGGGAAGATGCTGCCGCCGCAGCTGAACCTGGTGATAGAAATTGAGTTTGCGCGCCACCACTGCGCTGTGGTCCGAGAACGCCGGGGCGCACCCGGCGGGGGCCACGCTGAGCACCGACTTCGAGATCCGGACTCTGCGCTGGTGGAGTCCTTCAACCGCGTGCTCCTCTCAGGAAGGTCCCTGGTGTTCAGCTACCCCACGGTGCACACGCAGCAGTCCAGCGTCCCGAACGGCGTGGCGGAGCACAACGTCACCGTGGCGCGCGCCTTCACGAAACTCATGGGCGCGTTTGTGACCTTTGGGACAACGACGCGGGCTCCAAGATCCACTTGCTGGCCAACCCGGGGCAGGACGTGGCCCCCATCGGCGCGGCGAGGCAGGAGGACAGCCTCCTGGAGTCTCAGATGCAGCTGGGCAGCCTGCAGTACCCTCACAACCCCATGAAGGGAGCCTCGGAGCACTTCCACTTCCTCTCCGTCCTTGCGGGCACCTACGACGACACGGTGCGCAACATCGACATCGGCCGCGTGGGCTACCTGCGCCACAGCTTCATTGCCGGCTTTCCCACCGAGCGCGTGCCCAAGAAGCCGCTGAGTGGTGTCAGCACCCGCTCGGGCGACCTTGCCCGGTTCACCTTCAAGGGCCTGGACGGCACGATGACGGACCTGTTCATTCATTTGGTGGCCTACCAGCTGGTGACGCTCTCCGGCACGGGCGTCTCGGTGCTTGACTAAGGCCCGGTGTCGCTCTTCACCATTTTTGGCGCAGAGTGACACCGTTTTCGAAGTTGTGTGACACCGCCCAAAAATGACAAAAAAAGGCCCGGTGTCCTTCTTCACCATTTTTGGTGTTTAGTGACACCGCTTTTGAATGCGCCCAGAAACGAGAAAAAAGGAGTGGCACCGCCCAAAAAAACATGCAAAAACATTGAAAAATGTGCATTTTCCATTGGAGGAAGCCTAGTCCGGAATGCTCAGCCGCTCCGCAAGCTCCTCCGTGGCCGCGCGCGCAATCTCCTCGCACAGCGCAGCAGGAACGCTGTAGAGCAGCTCGCGTGATTGGCTGACCCTCTCGTACTGCCCCTCCATCAGCCGCGGCCCCCGCTGCGCGGCCCGGAGGTGCCTGCCGTCCTGCCACGCCCCGCAGCGGCTGCCGGGCCTGCACAGGCTTCGCCTCGGCCTCCAGCGCATGTTGGTCCACAGCCGCGTCTGCTTCCTGTACGGAGTTCCGTACTTGCAGTAGGTCACGTCCACCCAGGGCAGAGGCTCCATGAACGGCCGGGTCTTCAGCAGCCCGGTGGCCGGGTTCTCTATGACCCACATCAAGGGGTCAAAGTGCGCAATGATCTCAAGGGCGCTGAGCACCAGCGCGTCGCCCTCCAGGAGCCGCCGCGGGCGCGTCGGCGCGCGGCTGTACTCCGTGCAGACCGGGCTGGCCCAAACCATGTCGAAGTGCCCCGGCGGAAACGTAGTGTAGTCCCAGCTCCGGATGTCGCACAGGATGGTGGGCTCAAATTTCGACACGATGTCCAGGGAGACGACCTCCCAGCCCGCCGCCTCGAAGGCCCTGCCCACCGACTAGGTGCCGCAGAAAAGCTCCAGGAGTCTCGGCATTTTTAAAGAGCAAGATCACCGCCACTGCGACGACCAAGAAAACTCGCGCGTTCATCGGACCGGACTTTTTTCCTACGGATAAAAAAAGGAGCCGAACTTCGCAACCATGAAGCTTGCACTTGGGCTGGACGTTCAGACCAATGCCAAGGGGGGAAAATTCATGTCCATAGAGGACTCCCATCAGGGCGCGCTGGTGTGCAAGGTGGACGTGGAGGTGCTGTGGGAGCCCGGCAACTTCCAGGACGACGGGGCCAAGAGGGTGGGCGTGTGCTTTGCGAGCAACACCAACCTGGAGCTGTGGACGGAGGTGGAGCAGGGCGTCATCGACAACATGATCATCTTCCAGAAGCCCTTTCCGGGGGCCGCCCGCACCGAGCTTGAGAGCCAGCTGCAGCGCGCCGTCAAGGTGAGCGCCAAGGGCAAGCACGTGAAGTGCAAGATGGACTTGGAGCGCTGCCTCTTCTGGGACACCCCCGGCAACCGCGCGCCGCGCCCCGCGGAGTTCGGCGCTTGTGGAGGCCCGGCACGTGTGGCTGATGGGCAGGCAGTGGGGCGTGCTCTTTGAGGTGCGCCACCTCATGCTGGAGCCCCTGGAGGCGCCGTGCTGCCCGTTCTAGGCCGCCTCCAGCAGCTCGGAGCTTGTCGCCCTTGAGGCGCCCACGTATAGGTGGCGCAGCGTGAGGTGGCATGAGTCCAGGTCCAGGCGGACGCGGTTGTGGAGGGTGAGGCCCTGGCAGCTGGCGTAGGTCACTGCGTGGCTCGGCCGGGTGGCCCGCAGCAGCTCCTGGTTCTTCAGCCGCATGCCGTTGTCCAGCCTCACTCCGTCCGGCTCCACTTCCGCCACGGCCACCTCTCTCTGTTATTTGTGAAATCTAAAACCGCTCACAGCGCATCTTCAGAGGTTATTATTCAGCAAATGTGGATTCTGCGAAAATTTGTTGGTTTTGCGCGGTGCGGCCACAGCCCTTCTGCTTGCACTTCTGCAAGGGTTTTCCGCCTGCTTCAATATGCAGGCAAAACGGGTCCTAGTCGCTTTCTGTGCGTCTCGGAAGTTTAAGTTGCCCGGGCTTAAAGTGCTGTTTCTGGCTTGTAAGTGCGTTTCTGTTGCGGAGCTTTGTGGCTCGAAAAGCATGATAAATGCTTTCTAAGCGCAACGGTAACTCAGAGCAGAAGGGTGGTTGGGTTTTCTTGGCCTCATTTGCTGCATGTGAGCCTTGGGTTGCGTCTCCGTCAATCCTCCGGCAACAGGATTGCTGTGCTGGGTTAGGGCAGCCGCAGATAGGCCACGTATACTGGCGAGGCCCCGCCTGTGTGGCTGCGATTTTCAAGCCTTTGCGCGGCCCGAGTTTCAGGGCCGCTCGTGTGGCGTCCGGCGCAGCGCGAGAATGTGGAGCTGGGCCGCAGTTTGCCTGCAGTCGGGCATCGTCGCAATTCTAGTCGTTATTCTAGTCGTTATTCTAATCGTTTTGTAGTCGTTATTCTAGTCGTGAATGCGGAAGCTTCAAGCGTTTCCTAGTCGGTAATCCAAAAATATATTGAGAGATAAGAAGGGCATTTTCCTTTCAAGCCAGAGCCAGTTCATGAATAATTGTGTTTTACGTGGTTTCGTGGAATTACGACTAGAATAACGACTAGAATAACGACTAGAATAACGACTAGAATAACGACTAGATGACGACTAGATAACGATTAAAGAAAGCGTCAGAACCACGCGCCGAGCACAGTTGGCGCCCGTGCGTTGTTGGCGAGTCTTGAGGCGCTGTGGCAGGCGAGGGTGGTTGACAAGTCTAGTCTTGAGCCCCCGCTCCCCGAATTTCAATGTTGTGTCTCAGGCGAGTGTAAAAGTCTCAGGCGAGTGTAAAAGTTGCCTTCGCACGTGTTCCATGCAACATTGAAAGTCGGGGGTGGAGGGGGGGGCGGTGGCGCGTGTTCCAACACGCGCGTGGGTCTTGCAATTTCTAGTGAAGGGAGAGCGTTCAATCTTCCGTGACAACCTCTCTTTGCCCGGGCCAAGTTTTGGGTCTGTAGCTAAATGCAAAAACGTCGCCGCTGCAGCAGGGGCCTCCACGGTACTTCAGCTGCCGGCTTCCGGAACTTGCGTAACGCAAAAGGACGAATGGGGAAGATCAAGCTTTTCCCCACTCCTGAGTACACCAGCAAGCAAGCCTCGGACCCCGTGGTGCCCCTGGTGCCATGCACGGGCATCTTCCTTGGGCCCAGCAAGTCGGGCAAAACTGTGGCGCTCAGCAGTCTCATCCTGGAGCAGTACAAGGGCGTGTTTGAGCGGATCTACGTTTTCAGCCCAAGCGTCAAAATCGATGATGGCTGGATCCCCGTCAAGAAGTACATCGAGCAGGACCTGGGGGTGAACACGGAGCGTGAGCAGGCTTACTGGGACGAGTGGGATGAGTCCGCCTTGCGGCGCATCATCCAGCAGCAGCGCAAGATCACGGAAGCGTCCAAGAAGTTGGAAATGAAGAAACTGTACCAGGTGCTTGTAGTCATCGACGACTTCGCTGACACGCCGCAACTCCACAAGCCGCATGGCGCCCTTGACACGCTCTTCATCCGAGGCCGTCACATGCAGATCAGCACCTGGGTGAGCTCGCAGAAGCTGAGGCTCATCAGCGCAGCCGTGCGGGTCAACATGCAATTCCTCTGCTGCTGGAGGCTGCGCAACCAGCACGAGCTGGACGCCGTCATCGAGGAGCTGAGCCGAAGGAGCAGCTGTACCGGCTGTATGAGCAGGCGACCCGAGAACCTTACAGCTTCCTCTTCGTGTACTACCTGAAGCCGAAGAACGAAATGTTCTACAAGCGCTTCGAAGAGCGTTTCGCGCTTGAAAAAGACGCCGATGGGAGCGGCGCTCAGCTTCCTGGGCCAGAAGCTGTTCGCCAGCTCCACGCTGATCAACGCGAAGTGTGAGAACATCTCCTGCTGCACTTCCGTCTCAGCCGTCCAGCCGCGTCCGCCGGACGGGTGGTTTCCTAAAGAAAAGGATGACAACGATCTACGTGGACAGCCGCAAGAGGGTGGCCGGCTCGGACAGTGACTTTGAGGTCGACCTGGGAGAGTCGCTGCACCTGCAGAGCGACGCCCGGCTCGCCGTCTACAAAATCCGCCGGGCCGACAGCTTTTTGTCCACGGACCGGGGCCGCTACCTCTACTGGGTTGACGCCGCGCTGGGCACGCTGAACTGGGCGTTGTTGCCCGAAGGCGCGTACACGGGCGCCCGGCTGGCCGCCTGGATCAGCTCCAACTTTGCCACCGCCACCTATAGCGAGACCACGAACAGCCTGAGCGTAGCCTACGACGGCAACCGGCTCATTCTGAACGACCTGGAGCTGCGCCAGCAATTTCCTGACGCGGCGGGGTAGGCGGACTACCCCGCCGCGCCGCCCGCCTCTCCCACCAAGCCCTTCAGCGTGGACCACATGCTGGGCCCGAGCTTCGTCTCCGGCGGGCAGCAGGTCTTTGAGTTCGTCCGCATGATGGCGCACAACGAGGTCTACCTGCGCTGCGCCCAGCTGGCCAACGCCAGCAGAGTGCTGGGCAACCTGGGTGACGACATCCTCTCCAAGATCACGTTGAAGAGTGGCGTGGGCACCATTGTGGAGACGGGCTCCGACGACGGGCACTTCATGGCCCTCAGGGGCCCGGTTACCCTGAGGCACATGCGCGTCCGGCTGACCGACCTGGACGGCAACGTTGTCCGGCTTCGCGGGTCGTCTTTGTCGTTCGTGTTATATCTTGACCACGTATAATAAATGGAGCCGACCGAACAAGAGGAACCTAGCGCCAAGAGGCGCAGGAATGACGTCGTGAGACGCTGCGCAGGAGCGCTGCGCCCCGAAACCGAAACGGCGGGGCAGGCCCCCTGGGAGCAAGAACAAAACCGAAGCGGACGTGCCTACTGAGCCGGCTGCTCCAAAGCGCAAGCCAAGCCCCATCCACTTGAGACGGCAAAACCAGCATAGGGTCGCGCCGGCAGAGGCAAAAAAACCGGCGGAGGGCAACCGCTGAAGGTCACCAATCGGAGGCGCCTCACTCACAAGAGAGCAGCAGCGCGCCCTGCGCATGCTGGAGAGGCAGTCCGCTTATGACCGGCTGACCACAGGCGCAAGCGTACTAGTGTAAAAGCATGATGTCCATTGAACCCCGCAACGAGCCGCGGATGCTCCGGTGGTTCCGCAGGACGTACCCCAGTTACAACTAGCAGCCGCTGCTGCTGAAGCGCTACCGAGAACTGGAGGAGGCGCGGGCCTTCAACAATTGGCTTGGGGAGCGCAGGCAGGCGCAGGAGGGGCAGCGGCACCAGGACGACGTGAGCCGGCTGACGGAGGCCGTGCACCGCCAGGTACCCCAACTGCGCTACGCGCGGGCCGAGCGCCGGGGCGTGGAACGGGCGGTGGGCGAAGTTGCGCAACAGTAAATGAAGACGCTTCGGGCGCACGGCTTCAACCAGCGCCCGCGCTTTGAGCAGGTGGTGGGCTACCTTGAGCGGAATGAGCCGCTGCCCCTGGATCAGCCGACCGCAAAGCCACCTCATTCATCACAAGCCACTTCTACCTGGACGATTTTGTACAGTCCAGCAAGGACCCCAACCCCCGGCCCCTGCAGCACACGCCCCTGCAGGCAATTCCCGAGGACGGCTTCCGCACTCCCGCAGAGGCCACGGACGAGGACGTGCGCCTTGCGCGGAGGTACCAAGGGTACGGCGGAACCCGCTTTGTTGAGGATGACCTGGCGGGAGACCCCGAGGCCGGCGCACTGGCCAGCAACGGGCAGGGGCCGCCCTCCATCACGGACCGTCTGCGCAGCACTGCAAACGGCGCGCAGGCGGCAGCGGACCTCATAGGCGCAGGGTGCGGGCGCGAAGGCCCTTCCGCTCTCAGCTCCCCGACCCACCCCCTTTTCCACAGATCATAGGTCGGCCCAGTGATGTGGAGCGCCTCCTGGATGAGGCAGGGCAGCGCGCGCAGGAGGTGGAGCGTGGCGCAGCGCAGGCCGTTGAGGAGACGGCGGCCGTGGCTGCGGAGGAGGCCGTTGCCGCCGAGGGCGTGGGCGGAGCCGTTGGGTACCTGGGGGGCCTGGCAGAAGGAGCAGCAGCCCTGGCGCCCGCCGCGGGCGAGGTTGCTGGAACGCTGGCTGGCGCGGCGGGAGTTGGCGCGGCGGCATCAGCGGGGCTGGCCATGGGCATCGCAGGCGGCGCAGCCTACGGCCTCGCGCGCGGCACGGGATGGGTGCTGGAGAACACGCTCTTCCGGCCCCAGCAGGGCAGCGAGGACGCGGCCGTGCAGGACGTCCGGTCCGCCAACAACATGAATGACGCCACTCAGCTTCACGCTGCGCTCAGGCAGCAGCACGTCCGGCAGACCCGCAAGCAGCCGCGCCTCCTCCCAGTCTGGCTTCCGAGTCCAGGCGCAGTCCAACCACACGCCGCGCCCCTTGTCCTGGGGCCTGAACTCTGTAACCCTGCCCCAGTCTCAGCCGAGCTTGCGGGCGAGCTCCAGTTCCGGGCAGTCGCGCCGGAGCCTGCCTCCACCCAGCTTTGACCAGCTGGCGCGAGACATTGAGGCTGCTTAAAAACCCTTGGGGAGAGTTTATTTTTGCACGGGTTTGCGCTGAACAAATGCTCTTCTTCTAGGCCGTATATCAATATACGCTGTAAGAATAGCTCGTTTTGCACGGTTTTGCGCCACAAAACACTATTCTTCTCGTCCGTACATCTATGTACGCACTGGAGGAATAGCATTTTCCTTCGCCGTACGACTCAAATTGCGTGTATATAAAGAAGCATGGAGGTAGTCGCTGCCGGAGCCCAGGATGAGCTGATGCAGAGCCTGGACTACAAGCTGAAAACAAGCAACACCAGCTACGTCACGGCGCGGCATGACGTGCAGTACTTCCCCAGCTCGCTGAGCTCGTTCTCCCCCACAACCTCTCGGGTCTGCCGCATCCCGCTGACCAGCGGCACGTCCTTCATCGACCCCGAGTCAATCAAGATCGCCTTCCGTGTCAGGAACACGGACGGCACCAACCCGCTGGCCCCAGCCACGCCCAACCCCGCCTGCTTCGTCCAGCGCGTCCAGGTCTTCGCCAACGGCCAGCGCTGCGACGACATCAACTACTACGGCCGCACCGTGGCCGTGCACGACTTGTTGAAGGGCCGGGAGTACAACCGCAACACGGCCATGGAGGGCTTCGACGAAGTCAACGACCCCCGCATCGCCCGCGCGGTGCACCAGGGCGGCTACGCGGACGTGCTGCTGCGCCCCACCATGGTGGGCATCCTGCGCTGCGGGAAGATGCTGCCGCTGCAGCTGAACCTGGTGATAGAAATCGAGTTCGCGGACGCCACGACTGCGCTGTGGTCCGAGAACGCCGGGGCGCACCCGTCCGGAGCCACGCTGAGCACCGACTTTGAGATCCAGAACGTCCGAGTTCTGGCCTCCCAGGTCGTCCTGGACTCTGCGCTGGTTGAGTCCTTCAACCGCGTGCTCCTCTCAGGAAGGTCGCTCGTGTTCAGCTACCCCACGGTACGCAGCAGTCCAGCGTCCCGAACGGAGTCGCGGAGCACAACGTCGCCGTGGCGCGCGCCTTCACAAAACTCATGGGCGCGTTTGTGACTTTTTGGGACAACGACGCGGGCTCCAAAATCCACTTGCTGGCCAACCCGGGTCAGGACGTGGCCCCCATCGGCGCGGCCAGGCAGGAGGACAGCCTCCTGGAATCGCAGATGCGGCTGGGCAGCCTGCAGTACCCTCACAATCCTATGAAGGGAGCCTCGGAGCACTTCCATTTCCTCTCGGTCCTTGCGGGTACTTACGACGACACGGTGCGCAACATTGACATCGGCCGTGCGGGCTACCTGCGCCACAGCTTCATTGCCGGCTTTCCGACGGAGCGCGTGCCCAAGATGCCACTGAGTGGTGTCAGCACCCGCTCGGGCGAACTTGCCCGGTTCAATTTCAAGGGCCTGGACGGCACGATGACGGACCTGTTCATCCACCTGGTGGCCTACCAGCTGGTGACGCTCTCCGGCACGGGCGTCTCTGTGCTGGACTAAAAAAAAGTCCGCTGCCCCAGCAAAACCACGGAAAAATGGACTTGTTTCCAGGCCCCTCGGATTAGACCAGAACAGCCTAATCCGGAATGCTCAGCCGCTCGGCAAGCTCCTCCGTGGCCGCGCGCGCAATCTCCTTGCACAGCGCAGCAGGAACGCTGTAGAGCAGCTCGCGTGACTGGCTGACCCTCTCGTACTGCCCCTCCATCAGCGGCCCCCGCTGCGCGGCCCGGAGGTGCCTGCCGTCCTGCCACGCGCCGCAGCGGCTGCCGGGCCTGCACAGGCCTCGCCTCGGCCTCCAGCGCATGTTGGTCCACAGCCGCGTCTGCTTCCTGTACGGAGTTCCGTACTTGCAGTAGGTCACGTCCACCCAGGGCAGGCGCTCCAAGAACGGGCGGGTCTTCAGCAGCCCGGTGGCCGGGTTCTCAATGGCCCACATGGGAGGGTCCAAGTGTGCGATGATTTCGATGGTTCGAAGGACCAGGGCATCAGCTTCTGGCAACCGCCGCGGCCGGGTGGTCAGCGCCCTGGAGTACTCGGTGCACACGGGCGACGCCCAGACAAACTGGAAGTGTCCGGGCGGAAAGGCTGCGCGGTAATCCCATTGCAGAATGTTGCAGCAGATGGAGGGCTCAAACTTGGGCAACAGGTCAAGGCTCACAACTTCCCAGCCTTCCGCCTCGAAGGCTCGTCCCACTGAGCCGGTTCCCTTGAAGAGCTCCAGCAGCGCGGGCATCCGTTTCTTTAAAGCCGGACCGCCCCCACCGTCCCCGTAGCAAGCCACCGAACTGGACCCGCCACCTTTTCAGTTTTAGACGACCTCTAGAAGGTTGCCGGAGGTGGCTCGGCTGCAGCCGATGTAGAGGTGGCGCAGCGTGAAGTGCTCAGAGCGCGTGTCCAGGTGTACCCTGCCTTGGAGCGTCAGGCCCTGGCTTGACGCGTAGGTGAGCGCGTGGGCAAGGCGCGTCTGGCTTGAGAGCTCTTGCGGGGTGAGCTCGGCGCCGCTCTCCAGTGCGATGTTGTCCCCGCAGGCCGCGACTGTCACGAACGTGCCTTTCTTGATGGCTCCGCCCGCTCCGATGAGCTTCAGGCCCGGCCACACGCGCATGGGTTGCGACTTGTTTTGTTCGGCGGTGTCCGGGTCTTCCTCTGGCTCAACGAGCTGCGCGTTCGCCGGGGCCAGGCGACGGTTCGCGTCCGCGTTGACCGCCATCCGCTGGGCGTGGCTGATCGTGAGTGTGGTGTCCGGCACGCCTGGCTTGCGCGGAAAGAGCCGTCGCGCCGTCAGCAAAGCTTCCTCTAGGGGCATTTCGTCCGGCTCATCCACACGTAGGCTCCGCACGAGGTCGAAGATGCGCGCGTCGCTGCGCTTGTTCTCCGTCAGCTCGTGCCGCCAGCCGCCCGCAAGGTCCAGCATCAGCTGGCTGTGTCGCGGCGGCTTGTTGACGGGCGTGCCGGCCCAGGTGTCCAGCACGGCCGGGAGCTGCCGGAAGTCGCCCACCAGCAGGAACCGCACGTCGTGGTTCAGGGACACGCACGCGATGTCCGCCCACAGGCCCATGTCGAACTGCGTGACCTCTTCCACCAGCAGCCAGTCCAGGCGCTGCACGCTGGCCCCCCGCACATACTTGCGCACCCAGTGGTTGGCCGTCTTCGCGCCGGCGCCCAGGTTCTGCACGGCGCTGTGAGTCTTGCTGATGAGGTGCACTACCTCACCGCGCTCCCGCAGCTTGGTCACGATGGTCCGCGCCAGGTGCGTCTTGCCTGTGCCGGGCAGCCCGGTGAGCAGGAGCGAACGGCCGGCCAGGCAGTGCGCCACAGGGTCGGCCACGTCCGTCCAGCCGGCGGCCCTTGCTGGCGGCTCCGCCTGCATGCAGGGCGGCGCGCGCTTGCCTCGCAGCGGCTTCGTCGTCTCTTCGTGGCGGAATTTGGGCTTACCGTCTGGGTACGTGTTGTGGACGAGCCGCTCCAAGTTGTCTCGGAACTTCCGCGGCATGCCCTGCAGCACCACGCAGTCCGTTTTCACCTGCTTGATGTACTTTGGCGGAAGGCCCAGCTCGTCGGATGCGTGCCACCATCGTCGCCTCGAAGCCGAGCACGCAGTCGTGGATGGGGCGCAGCGTTCCGTTGTTGTGGATTGAGCGGGTGGTGATGAAGTCCCACACGTACCGGCCTTCGCCGACGTAGAAGACCTGCCTGGTGTCGGCCCCTGTCGCGTCCAGCTCGTTGCTGCTGCTGCGCAGCGTGTACGCCTTGTTGCTGTCGTGCGCCATGAGCCCGATCATCGAGTTCACTGCAAGCTTTGCCATATGTTCTTCGCCCTCGGGCCAGGCCTGCTCCATGACGTCCAGCGCCGGCGCCAGGCACTCCGCGGTGACGTGGCTGGCCGCGATCATCGTGTGGAGCACGTCGGACCACTGCGCCACGCCGCAGCGCAGCATGTAGTCCAGCGAGACCTTCGGGTACCAGCCCGGCCCCACGTAGGGCAGCAGCGTCACGGGGGCATCGCGCCCCCGATTTTGCAGGTCCACAAACGAGAGGTCTGCGAGGTGCCCGGGCCGCGCCGGCTCGATGTTGTCGGCCGGGCAGAAGATGGGCAGTGGGAACGGTGCGTTGGCCAGCCCGGTCCTGCGGCAGCGCACCACGTCCACGCCTTCGAGCGGTCCGCTGCCCAGGGCCCGCGCCTGGAACACTAACGGAGGCTGCTTGGGAGAGCGTACGTACGCGTCGTAGACCGAGCGCGTGAACCGCGACTCCAGCGACGTGGGCTGCATGCTTTCGGTCTGGGTCTTCATCTGGTGGCACTCAAAGCAGAGCGCCTGGAAGCGCTGCCGCTGCCCGGCGAAGGCCTGCCGCACCGGCACGATGTGGTCGAACTCCGCGCACCCGGCGCCGATCTGCTGCCCGCAGGCGGCGCACTTGCCTCCCTGCTCGGCGAGCAGCAGCTTCTTCTGCCGCTGGCTCGGGGTGATCCTCGGCGCCTTGACCAGCGTGGAGAAAGCCTCGAAGCTCAGCAAGGCCAGCCTCTGCCCGCGGTAGTGCAGCCCCAGCCCCTTGCCCATGCCTGCAGCAGCTCCCAGTCCTCGGGCAGCTCACGGATCACGCTGCCCGCCCTTGGCGCGCAGCTTCAGGCTCGAGAACTGCGCGAGCGAGCGGAGCGTGACCTGCGGGTTGTGCTCCGCGAGCAGCAGCTGCCGCCTCGTCTCCCGTAGTCCGTCGTGTGGAAGTGACCCGGCTTGATCTCGCCCCGCCACGGGCTCCACTCCTCCAGCGGCGGCACGGTCTGCTTCGGGTCGCGCCGGTACATGACCAGCGCGCAGCCCATCTGCTCCAGCGCCGGCCGGGCGTTCCGGTAGAAGAAGGCGTGCCCGTCGTAGTAGGTGAACACCACGGTTTTGGTCTCCCGCTGCGCGGGCTCGAAGCGGTCCAGGGGCTCGCCTGTGTTGGAGATGAGGACCATGGGCGCGTTGCGCCACGCGCAGAAGGCTCGTATCTCCACCAGCGAGATGCCGTGCGCGCGCCAGTCGTGCTCTGCAAGGGCGTCGAAGTCTCCGCAGACCTCCTCGAAGGGCACGCCCAGGAGTTGAGCTGCCGCGGCACGCAGGCGTTGTCCCCGGAATCCTCGAATGCGCATTCCAGGATACTGTTGAAGCACGGCAGTTGGTACGACACGCGGCGCAGGCCTCGCAGCCTCTGCCGCAGGATGGTTTCGACGTGTACGCG
Source organism: Effrenium voratum (assembly GCA_963377175.1). Taxonomy (NCBI): domain Eukaryota; class Dinophyceae; order Suessiales; family Symbiodiniaceae; genus Effrenium; species Effrenium voratum. The sequence goes on along the minus strand of CAUJNA010003737.1, from coordinate 7,920 downwards.
GCTGTTCCGGTATTGCGTCGTCTCCGAGGACACCACCCACTCCCCCTCCGGGTCGTAGAAGTACGTCTCGTCGCTGAGTTCCATGATGGGCGCCCTGCCGGCGGCGCGGTCCTCGTCCCCCGCGGTTATCAGCCGCAGCTTTTCCTGCTTGACGTTTTGCAGTATTTGCTGCTCCGACAGCCTGTCGGGCTGCCGGCTGGCCTCCCCACCCAGGACATTTGCGGGGAGCCAGTCCCTGCGCTCGTAAGCCCGGCCCGCGTTTTTGCCGGCCCGCCGCATTCCCCTTATGACCACTGGGATGTGTGCTACGTGCTGCGAGTACTTGTTCTTGAAGAACCGCCTCCCTAGGTTCGTCAGCTGGTAGGCGCCGTCCTCCCGCAGCCGCCTCACTAGGCCCCGCTGCCCGTTCTGCAGTAGCACGTAGTCGGCCGCACCCTCCCTGACCAGCGGCTGCCTTGGGTCGAAGGTCCTCGACTCTGGCTGCCGCCCGAGCATGCCGAAGTAGGCCTCCCCGGCCCTAGTAACGCTCCCGTCCGCGCGTTGGAGCAACGCGTAGGCGCCTCGGCCCCGCCTCAAGCCCAAGACACGGCTTCCGTCATCCGTGTCCCGGGCCCTCGATCCGGCCTCGACCGCCTGCCTGATGTTCTCTCGTTGTGTTGCCCAGGATGCCATTGTTGTCGATTTCTTTTTCGTAGATCGCCAAAAAAAAAGTGGTCCGGGCAACCGCCCGGCTCCTCCCCGTCCCCAGGGCCCCTGGGGTCCCCTCGGGCGTTGCAAAAAAAAAGACGGCGTCACCATGTTTGACCATGGCACACGTTTTTGGCATGAAACGTGACTGGAAAGAGAAGCCGAACAGGATGCTGAACGAGCACCGAACAGGGCCTTGCAGGGTCTTGACGCATGCATGATTGCTTTCCGGGGTGGGGGGGTGAGCTCTTGACGCACGCATGATTGCTTTCCGGGGCGGGGGGGCTTGATGGTTTTCCGGGTTGGGGGGGTTTGATAGCCACTGAGCAAGTGGCGGAAGCGCTGAACAAGCGCAAGGCTGCCGAACAGGCAGCGGGAGGCCGAGCAGGTACCGGGGAGTGCCGAGCAGGCACCGGGGGGGGGGGTGCCGAGCAGGCACCAGGAGCTGTCACAAGCTGGGGGGGATGGAGCTGTCACAAGCTCGGGGGACAAGCTTGGGGGGGATGGAGCTGTCACAAGCTCGGGGGGATGGAGCTGTCACAAGCTCGGGGGGGTGGAGCTGTCACAAGCTCTGCGGGCTACGCAGGCCCCAGCTGCTTGGCAGGAAGGTTGGCTGACGTCGAGAGGATGCGCTCGTTTTTTTTGGCCGGCATGTGCATTGAACTTGATGGGAGACGATTCTTTCTAGGGATGTGAGGGTCTTGGAGGGGCGTCAAACCTTGCAGGAATACGGCCTAGGTTTAGAAGGCGTGTGGACTGAACTTGACGGGATACAATTTTTAGAGGCATCTCCACGGGTGCGAGGGTCTTGAAGAGACATCAAACCTTGTAGGAACACGGCCTGGGTTTTGAAGACTTGTGCACTGAACTTGGCATGTTTTTTGAGCATGACACGGATTTTGAGGGCAAAAATCGCGTTTTTTTGGCGGCGTGGCTTGTAGCGTGGGTGCAAAGGCCGTGCGGACCTCCCCGGGCCCGCATGGCTGCCGGCTCTGTTCTGGCGTGCCCCCCCTCGTTTGCCGAGTGCCCTAAGTGCCCTAAGTGCCCCGCTGGCTTTTCTTGGGCCCCAGGACTTGCCCCCCCTGAATTTCCGGGCTGTTCCCTTTCGAGAAATGGCCGCAGGCTGCGTGAGCGGAGGCCAACGCGTTCATCGGACCAATATTTTTTTATCCCTAGAGGAAAAGAGACCGGCGTCATGACAATCGCGACCACATTCGCCATTGGTGAGGTTCAGACCAGTTTCAAGGGAGCCAAGTCGGCACCCTTGAGGAGCGAGGGGAAGCACATCGTCTGGCAGTCCCAGTGGACCAGCATTGTCTGGGAGCCCAGCAACTTCGAAAAGGACCAAGGGCCTCGGCAGAACGTCTGCTTTGCGACGGAAAGAGATTCAGAGGCGTGGGCTGCTTGGGAGGACTTTGAGAAGCGATGCGTTGACGAGCTGACGAAACGATGGGGGTCCGACGTGCAGGACAGATGGCAGAGCTGCCTCAAAGAGTCCCGACAGGGCGCCACGGTCCTGAAGTGCAAGCTGGACTCGCGGAACGTCCGCTTTTGGGACGCTGACGGCAACAAGATCCAGAGACCGGAGACTTTGGCCGGCTGCGAGTGCAAGGCCAACGTCGAAGCCCGGCAGGTCTGGATCATGGGCAAGCAGTGCGGCTTGGTCCTTGACGTCCGCGACCTGCAGGTGAAGCTGGGCACGGGCGGCGGCTCCTGCCCGTTCTGAACAGGCGTTCTTGCGGAAAAAAAAGGCGTTTTTTGCGTTTTTGCGTTTTCTGAAAATTTCGTTTTTGCACGGTTTTCACGCATGGATTTTCTTGCCGTGACACGTCTCTTTTTGCACGTGACGTTGGTTGTGGACTTGAGGGAAAGGGACGTGCTGCAGCCCCTTTTTTTTTGGAGGGCGCTTCTGGGGGGGGGTCTGGGGGGCAGCGAGGCTGTTCGCCGGGAGCCTGGCTGTGCTGTGACCCTCCGCCCTAAATGGCAAGCCGTTTTTGTCCCCTTAACCCGCTCATCCTTGTTTTCATCGAGACCTTGATGGCCTTGCTTGTGAGGTTGAACCCCGTGACTTTGAGAGACCGTGACCTTGAGCCGGCCGCAACCTCGGAGAGTTGAAGGGGAGCCAGGGCACTTAGGGCACTTGGGTCCTTGTCCTGTGGCTTGTGCGGTTGGGGTGGTTGATTTTTTTCTTCTTCTTTTTTCTTGAGTTTTTCCCCTTCTTTCTTTTGTTTTTGAAGAAGAATCAACTGAACAATACAAGCAAAAAAAACGTACCAAATACGGAACCCATCAAAGATGCCACCAAAAAACGGAGGGCCCGTAAAAAAAAAATAGAAAAACATGTGCCCCGGAGGCGCCCTACCTCTCCCCGGCGGTGCCCCGGTACCCCCTCTCCCCGGCCCCGCTCCTTCCAAGTGCGCTAGGTGCCCTGGGTGCTCTGCCCCCTCTCCAGGTGCCCTAGGTCCCGCCCTAGGTGCCCTAGGTGCCCTGGGTGCCCTGCCCCCTCTCCCCGGCCCCGGTCCCCCCCAAGTGCCCTACATGTCCTGGTGCCCTGCCCCCTCTCCCCGGCCCCGGTCCGAAGACGACCCCGGCAGGGCACCTAGGGAAACGGGGAGGGGTTTCGGATGTTTTTTCAATGGTCTGCCCAACAATCCCGGGTGGATTCGTTTTTCAACGGTTTGCCCAACGGGTCTGGAGGGGGTTTCGGATTTTGTTGCAATGGTCTGCCCAACGGGCCCGGGAGGATTCGTTTTTCAATGGTTCGACCAACGGGTGTGGAGGGGTTTCGGTTTTTTTTCAATGGTCTGCCCAACGGGTCTGGAGGGGTTTCGTTTTTCAATGGTCTGCCCAACGGGCCCGGGCGGATTCGTTTTTCAATGGTTCGCCCAACGGGTCTGGAGGGGTTTTGGATTTTTTTTTTTCAATGGTCTGCCCAACGGGTCTGGAGGGGTTTCGGAATTCTTTTTCAATGGTCTGCCCAACGGGCCTGGGGGGATTCGTTTTTCAACAGTTCGCCCAACGGGTCGCACCTAGGGCGCTTCGGGCGGGATCTGCCCCGGCGCCGGGGACCCTGCCAGGGGGGCACTTCTGGCGGGACCCAGCCCCGGCTCAGGTCGGTTACATCCTGGCCAAGAAAACCCTGGCAATTCAGGTGTGGGTTGAGAGGATCCGGTCTAGTGGGCGGGACCCGGCTCAGGTCGGTAGGGCACCCAGGGCACCCAGGGCACCTGGGGGTGCCCGGCTCAGGGGCTGGCCAAGAGGACCCTGGCAGGGCACCTCACACCCTTTAGGGCGCTTCTGGGGCAGGTCGGGTACATCCTGGCGCCCCGGCAGGGCACCTAGGGCGCTTGACAAACACCCCCAGCATCACCAGCATCACCAGCACCACCTCCAGCAACACCCCCAGCATCGCAAACAATGAGCGCCGATTTTCAAGACAAAAAATCAATGAATTTTTGTTTTGAAAACGCCCCAGCAACACCCCTAGCATCTCCAGCATCGCATGGCGTGCTGAGGCAACACTTCGATTGCACAAATCACCATTCCGACAACATTCTGGGTGCGCCCCAACCTCAGAAATGAGACTTGCGTCCATCTCTCAATTGTGGTCTTGGCTGTCATTCTATCTGAGGTCCGGTTTTTTCAAAGCCCTTCAAAGCTCCCTCAGATTATGCGAAGACGGGCTGCTAGCCGTTGGTACGCCTTGCGGAAGCTTTATATTTTTGAATTCATCTACGTCTGGACGAACGGCCTTGCGGCCAATGGGGAACGAGGGTCTACGAGGCTGGGTGGAGGGCACTTCTGGCGGGACCCAGCCCCGGCTCAGGTCGGTTACATCCTGGCCAAGAGGACCCTGGCAATTCAGGTCCTGGTTCAGAAGCGCGTCTAGGGCACTTAGGGTACTTCCGGTGACTCAGGCTCCTGGTCTCGGAGATGCAGGGCCCCTGATGTGGGATTGGTGCGGGGCTTGTCGGCTTGTTGGACGCATTGTTGGCTTGTTGGACGCATTGTATCGGCGGCTTTGTTGGCTCAGGCGGCTACATCCTGCTCCTGGAGAAGCCTTTTTGTAGGGCCCTAACGCGGGGTTGGTGGGAGGCTTGTCGGCTTGTTGGATTGCCGTGCATGCTGAGGCGGCTACATCGCAACATCCTGCTCTGGCGGACCAGGCCAGCCCATGTCTGTCGTGTTGTGACACTTGATCGTTGCGTGAGCCTGTGAGCGTGAGCCTTTGTTATCGTGAGCCTTCGTTGTGCCACGTCCAAATGTTGCAGCTCATCCAAAACGGTATGGGCTTCGATTTGATGACCGTGCCCAAATGCGAATCCAAACGGTCGATGATCCCCGTTGGGTTTCGTTTCTACCACCAAATGATGCCTCACGAGCCTGTGCATTGACGATTGGGATCGCAGCATTTTTACTTCCAAGATTTTGTTTTAGCTTCTTGTCATCCCTACATCATCGGTCGGGTGGACCCTCCGCATCCTGCGGCAGCGGTGGAGGAGGTGCTCGACAGTGGTGCCTCCAGCGACTTCACCTTTGAGGCTGGCAGTGGAGGCGGCACTGATGCTGGTGAGGTTGGCAGTGGAGGCGGCACTGAGGCTTGGAGGCGGCGACGAGGCTGGTGAGGCTGGCAATGGAGGCGGCGACGAGGCTGGTGAGGCTGGCAATGGAGGCGGCGACGAGGCTGGTGAGGCTGGCAATGGAGGCGGCGACGAGGCCGAGGGTGACGAAATGGAGGCGGCGACGAGGCCGAGGGTGACGAGGCCGAGGGTGACAAGGCTGGCAATGGAGGCGGCGACGAGGCCGAGGGTGACGAGGCCGAGGGTGACGAGGCTGGCAATGGAGGCGGCAACGAGGCTGGTGAGGCTGGCAATGGAGGCGGCAACAAGGCCATCCCCGTGGTCCTTGGCGACCAGCCCCCGGAGAAGAAGAAGGATCTTCTGGAGGTCTCCACTCTGCTGCGCTTGTGGTGGGGCAAGAAGAGGAGGCCGCAGGCTGTCGGCGACACCGCGTTGCTACCAGTTTTCCTTTTTTTGGACATTTGCTTGCCCTGTGGACCCTGCGGACCAAACTTCCTCTGCGCTCGCCTGCCCTGAGGACAATGGAGATGCAGCCCATAGCCCAGATCTGCTGCGACCGCGGCGGAGCAATTTCAGGCGTCGTGTTCCACACCCTTCTCCCTCCCCCTTTTTGCCCTCCCTTTTTCTTCACCCTGCTTGGTTTCTGAGGAGTTGCAACAGGCAACCATCGGCGGGGACGAGGCTGCCAACCGGCTGAGCGAGTTTTTGCTGCAGCAGGCCCCCACCGACCTCAATCGGATTCAAGTGCTGGAGGCGCGCTTGGCGCGGCAGAAGGTGAGTTCCTGGCGGTTTCTAGACCTGCCCACCCCGTCGGAGTTTCATCTTCTGTTGGCAGTTGAGGAAGCGCCGGCAGATGTGGTCATGCAGGACCCCCCGGCCCGCTCCCAAGCGCCCCAGGAGGAACTATCTCGAGGAAGCGACCCGAGCGCTCACTGGCTCGTCTGTGGGTGTCCGCGAGGTGCAGGATGAGAAGAGCCTTTGCATCTCCAAGGCGCTGTACGAGCCCATCAACCGCGAGGCCATCGAAGAGCTGGCGGAGACCAGGGCGGCGGCCCAGCTGGGGCTCGCACAGACTTGGCAATCCTGCTCATCCGGGACAAAGACGCGCTGGGGTTGGTGGCTTCAACCTACAAGGAGAGCGCTGCTGCCCAAGCTCTGTTTGACCGTCCCGGGCGGCTGTATACCGGGCACCACAACAATCTGTACAAGGGTTTGGTGCTGGAGCTCAAGAAGTTGGAGATGCAGGACCAGGACAACAGCGATGCCATCGACAAGCTTTTGAAGAGGATAGGCATGTTCCCGATCCTGCCGACCGTTTTCGACGGGCTCGACAATCTGGGCATTGACTCATACAGAGCCCGTGCTGGGCAAGACGGAGGCCAGAACGGTCTGGCGCAACACCTTCGTTGCCCACAAGTACTGCGGCAGGTACATCGTGAAGCTCCGTCCCAGCGGTTCCTTTGTCGGCCCCGCGGAGTCGGAGCCGTAGATCTTTTCCGTTTCGCATGCCTTTTGATTTTGTAGCCCGGAGAGGACAGTGCAATCACTCCAGGCAGCTGCGTGAGCCCACGAGTTTGTCCTTGGTCCGATGGAAGGAAGTTCTTTTTCATGTTGGTCGAGGGGTTCAACGAGTTTGTCCTTGGTCCGATGGAAGTTCTTTTTCATGTTGGTCGAGGGGTTCACGCATGCTCAGTACAAGTCGCAGAATGCGGGATGAGAGGACAGTGCAAATCACTCCAGGCAGCTACGTGAGCCCACGAGTTTGTCATTGGTCCGATGGAAGTTCTTTTTCATGTTGGTCAAGGGGTTCACGCATGCTCAATACGGGTCACAGAGTGCGGAGTGTACAGGGCGGGGGTCACCACCACCGCTCTACAGGCATTACCTGTTGTGCGCGCCGTGAAAAAAAACATAAGAGCACTTGGAGCACCTTGGACAGTCAGTGCATTTTTTCGGAAAACCCGGAGCGCTGCCAGGTCTACACGAAGCTTCGGTCGGAGACTCGACTGCTCCCGGTTGTTCTCAGGGCACACAGGGCACCTAGGGCACCTGTGACGATCCAAGGCATTCCGATCCAGAAGGAGCCCTGACCTAGAGGCGGAAAACAGCAGTTTTTGTGCGTCGAGCATCTTGAGCGTCCTTCGGGGGTGGGGGGGCGTGTTCTTTTGGGCGATGTGGCTCCCCAACCGCGTTGTGTGTTTGGGTGCCCACCTAAACGCGTTCTGTGTGACTCAAGATGTAACACAAAGTTGCCAGAGCTGGAGCTGGGCCAGAAGCCCCCAATTTTTGTGGCGGGCAGCAGTCAAGCTGGCGGTGTGGCGGCGGTGGATTCAGGGCTATCCGCTATCCAGCATAAAGGGCTGCCTAGTGCGGCCGCCCCAGCCATTTTCAGCATGGTGAATCCGTTAAAGATTGTCATGCAGGGCCTGCTTTAATTATTCCCTCTCCAAATAGAACGAAGCCCCCAAAATCGTGGTATGTTCCATTTGGGGGCTGATGATGCTGCCCCAGCATGGTGCCTAACAGAGCACTTGTATTTCCTAGTAAGAAATTGCAAAAGTTGCCAGCTGGAGCTGCGGTCTTTGGCTCAAATGTACTGCAAAGTTGCCAGCTGGAGCTGCTGTCTTTGGCTCAAATGTACTGCAAAGTTGCC
>CAUJNA010003736.1:351398-420150 GCA_963377175.1 Effrenium voratum | reverse complement strand
GTTCTTGCGCGCCTTGAGAGCCTGTCAAAGGCGTTTCCGGATGACATGGAGTATGCGGTTCCTTTCAACACGACCGACTTTGTTCAGGCGTCGCTTGATGACGTGATCGCCACGTTGTTCCTCACGTTTCTGCTCGTCGTTTCGGTGGTCTTCATCTTTCTCGGCAACTGGCGAGCGACGATCATTCCAACGGTTGCAATTCCCGTATCGCTGATCGGGACGTTTGCGGTTCTGCTTGCTCTTGGGATGTCCTTGAACACGATTTCGCTGTTCGCCCTCGTTCTGGCAATCGGTATCGTGGTTGATGACGCGATCGTGGTCGTTGAGAACGTTGAACGCATCAGTGCGGAGGAGGGACTTTCTCCAAAGGATGCGACAGCAAAGGCGATGGAGCAGATCACCAGCCCGGTTATCGCAACCACCCTGGTTCTGCTGGCTGTGTTCGTGCCCACGATCTTCATGCCTGGTATAACCGGCAGGCTCTATTCGCAATTCGCGGTCACGATTTCCGTATCCGTGGTGATCTCTTCCATCAACGCGCTTACCCTTTCACCTGCGCTGTGCGGACTTATCCTGAAGGCCCGTTCGGGGCCGCCGCGCGGCATCATGGGATTGTTCGATCGCGGCATAACCGGTATTCGCGACGGCTACACAGCGATCATCCGGCGTCTAGTGCGGGTTGCGTTCGTTGCCATCATCATTGTCGGCGGGGCCATCGCCGTGATCGTGACGCTTGGCGGTACGCTCCCTCAGGGTTTTCTCCCGTCCGAGGACCAGGGCTATCTCATGGTTGATGTCCAACTGCCGGACGGGGCCGCGCTCGAACGCACCGAGGGGGTAACGAAACGCGTTGTCGAATTGACGCAAAAGACGCCGGGCGTCGAGAATGTTGTGATCGTGAACGGGTTCTCGATCCTCAACGGCGCGACGTCCTCCAACGCCGCCCTGGTGATCGCCACCATGAGCAACTGGGAGGACAGGCAGGAACCGAATCTGAAAATCAACGCGATTCTGGCTAATTTCTGGGCCGAGTTCTCGACCATTCCCGGTGCCAACATCATCGCATTCAATCCGCCGCCGATCCCGGGTCTCGGGACAACCGGTGGTGTTCAGATGATGCTTCAGCAGACAGGTGGCGGAACGCCTCAGGAACTTGCGTCAGCTGTCGGGTCAATGGTCTATTCAGCCAACCAGAGCGCGGAAATCGCGCGGGCCTATTCCACTTTCAGGGCGAATGTTCCGCAGGTCTTTGTCGATCTGGATCGGGAAAAGACCAAAACGCTCGGCGTCAACGTGGCGGATGTATTCACAACACTCCAGGCCTATCTCGGATCCTACTACATCAACGATTTCAACATATTCGGCCGTGTGTACAAGGTCATGATCCAGGCCGAGGGCCAGTACCGCGACAAGATCGAGGACATCGGCCGGTTATATGTACGCTCGACGGATGGAACGATGGTGCCGCTGCGCAGTGTGCTGACGACGGAAAACGTTCTCGGTCCGCAGATCCTTACGCGCTACAACATGTTCCGCGCAGCTGCCGTGATGGCGGATCCTGCGCCCGGGGCGTCGACGGGTGTTGTTATCAACGAGGTTGAAGGCGCGGCGCAGGAAGCCCTGCCGCCGGGTTATTCTTATGAATGGACCGGAACAGCACAGCAGCAGCTCGGGTCCGGCAACATCGTCATGTTTATCCTGATGTTGTCGATCCTGTTCACCTATCTGTTCCTTGTCGCCCAGTATGAAAGCTGGACGATGCCGGTTGCTATCCTGATGTCGGTGTCCTTTGCGATCATGGGGGCGCTTGTGGCCGTGTTCGTGACCGGCGGGGACGTCAATCTCTACACGCAGATCGGGATGATCATGCTCGTCGGCATGGGGGCGAAGAACGCCATCCTGATTGTTGAATTTGCGATGGAGCAGCGCGACAGCGGAAAATCCATCACCGAGGCGGCGACAGAAGCGGCACATCTTCGTTTCCGTGCCGTCATGATGACAGCGCTGTCGTTCCTGCTCGGTGTCGTGCCTTTGATGACGGCCTCGAGCGCGGGCGCTGCCAGCCAGAAGGCGATCGGCTTTGCGGTCTTCGGCGGCATGTTGTTTGCGACCGTGATCGGCGTGCTGATGATCCCGATCCTCTATGTCTGCCTGCAGTATCTGCGCGAAAAGGTGAAGAGCATGTTCGGCGGGGAAGAGAAGGTAACCCAAAGCGCTCCGGCGACTTAGTCCGGATCGGACAATTTTGGGTCAATTCACCGGGCGGAACAGTGTTCCGCCCGGTGTGTTTCATCTTAAGGCACTGAATTTTTGTAGCAGTACCGGCTGGCTGGAAATTGCATCGCCGCAGGCCAGTGTGCGGTCCACACGGGTCAATCGACGGATTCGAAAACCGTTTTGATGGCCTGGAAAATCGTATGGTAGAGGCCGACCTCGTCTTTCGCGAAATCGCCGTGAGGCACCGCCTTCTTGGCCTCGTTGAGCAAATCCGCCTTGATGGCATCAAGATCCACGATGTTGCCGTCAGCGTGCTTTTCAAGCTCAACGTAGAGCCGCTTGGCGATTCCAGCATAAGCAACGATTGCGGTGACCATGTGCGTCGGCTCGTCCGGTATCTGGATTTTCATCCGTGCCGCTTCCCTCGTTAAAAACAGTTCCATTTCCGATCAGATATAGTGGTTTCCTGAAAAGCAGGCATGAAAATCTGAAAGTCCTTGAGTTGGAGAACATCACAATCCTGTTTGCCGAAGGTTCGAATTGAACCACTTCCCCGATTGTCCGAAATCATGAGTTTGCTCTGTTTGCGGCCTGACAGGATCGCATCCCGGTGATGTTCGCTCTTTTGTCTCATAGTTCATTCCCGACAAGTGGAAATGAGCCAAAGCCTTGTACCTGGGCAATCAGCTTGTCTGGACACTTGGTGTTGGCGGGGAGCACAAGGGCGGAGTGAGTTTGTTCGGAAGGTGGACCGTGCTGACAAGCCTCTGGTGACGACCTCGAGCGGTGAATTTGTTTTCTTATTTCAGTGCGATTGGGCGGATCCTTCGGAAGGGCTATGGCGCAAGGTCAGACGTGAAAAGGAGAAAGTAGCGGTGACCCCAGCCAACGAAGGACGGAAGATTTGCGGATCGACGCGGTGGAGGTTAGGGCGAAAACTGTCATGACATTCAGTTCGCGCCGGCAGCAATACCCAGTCTTTGTCACCATAGAGAGTATTGCTTAGTCGTCTGTCTCAAATCGCATTCGATCGGCAACCCAGGGAATGACAATGGCTTCCAGTCGTTCACCAATGAATTGCCGGTGATCACCCGCGTAGATGTCCAGAAGATGGGGAATGCGTTCATCCCCAAGCCGTTGCGAGAATTCCAGTGTTCCTGTCGGGATGTGCAAAAACTGATCACCAAGACCGACGTCCAGTGCCAAACCGTGCAAGCTCCGGAGGTTCTTGCGGGCATGGCGCACCTGCCGTACTGGCAAAGCATCTAGGTATTTGTCGAATTGAACATCGTCGATGACGATCTCTCCCCGCACAACATCGAATGGAAATTTTCCATAGACGGGCGCAGCATCAACATCGGGACTGAATGCTGCCAATAGGCCCAACGCTGCAATCGGATAAAAGTCGCGACTATCAATCAGTTGTTGCAGATCTTCTGGTCCCTTGATCTTCGCGGCCCGCTGCCACGCATCGTTTCCGAAGCTCAAGTCATCAACGGCGGCAAGGCAACACGGGCTGAGCGCCCAGACCACTGAAAAAATTCCGGGCCTGTTCATGGCCAGATTGAGTGCTCCATAGCCTCCCATCGAGTGACCGACCACGGCGCGGCTTTCCTGATCCGACAGCGTGCGATAATTCTCATCGATGAAAGAGACGAGGTCATCGGCAATGTAATCTGCCCAATTGCCGCTCACCGGAGAATTGCGGTAGAATCCGCCTCCATACTTGTTGCCGCCATTCGGCATGACCACAATCAGTTCAGGTATTTTTCCATCCGCAATCAATCGGTCGAGAATTTCCGGCACATTGAAGTTTTCAACCCAAACGCCATGATCATCGAATATGCCATGGAGAAGATAGATAGTGGGGAAGCGGCGATCCCGGTCTTCGTCATAGCCGGGCGGAAGGTAGACGGCGGCCTCCTGGACAACAGAGCTGTCAAGAAGATTGCCATCGAGTGCTGGCGCCGGGACATCGATCTCAACCACATTTCCGGTTGTGGTTCCATCTGATTGGGCAGTTGCGACCGAAATGGACATTACAGCAACCGCGATCAAGGTGCCAAGAATTGACTTTCGCATCGAAATCTCCAAAAGGGTGAGCCCTTTTACATCTATGCCCGGGTTGCATAAGTACAAGCGTATTCCTCTCCTCTTTCGTCTTTAAGTCTGCGTGGGAGATCAATTTCCAGGCTCACGTCTTGAATAATACAACCTGCCTTCACAGGCCCGCTACGGTCATTCGCTGCAAGACACTCAAAGGGGGTTTCTTGGCAGAAGACACGATTTGCGGAGACAGGGGCCTTTTCAGTTCAGGTTTAGGGACAGCATCTAGCCAAACACAAAGCGGTGGACTGAGCGTTTTGAGCCGCCAGAACAGTCCCGAGTGCAGTGCCTGAAGTCGGCTGAAGTCCCGAAGTCTGCCCTGAAATCCCAAATTCGAGCGACATGCCGGAGCGAGCCGGAATATCCCACGCGGTTGACAACGCTGTGGTCATCAAGGGCGGATCCACCGAGAACATCAAGATCGGCTCTGGCCGGATGTCCGAACACTTCGCCGAGGGCAAGTTTTCGCGGTAGGCGCTGGTCGATATGGACGCGGTTCAAAGATCATCATGCGATCGCGCAAGAGCAGTTGCGCCGGCTCTCAGAATCCGTCCAGATGTTCGGCATTGGCCTGAAGACCTGGCACTGAGCGGCTTTGCGGCCTAACTGATCTGAACCCGAAAAGTCGCATGAGTCCGGACCAAGAACGGGGTGAATGCAAATGATAAACCTAGAGCGAAACAAAATTTCACACGTGTGAGTAGTGAAACCATTCAGGATTCACACGGCCTAATCCGGTTTTCTTGAGGCAACATGGTACTAGGTTGAATCTTATGTGGAATTTTTGGTGAGCCGACAGGGGCTCGAACCCTGGACCTACTGATTAAAAGTCAGTTGCTCTACCAGCTGAGCTATCGGCTCTCACCAAATTCCGGTGCAGTCGAGCGCTTTGTGTGTTGCGCCGCCGCGTTGGTGGCGTGTGTTTATGCCGACATAGGGGACATTGCAAGAGGCAAATTTCATTTTTTCAACAGCATGGCGGATAACTGGCAGGTTTGAGCATTCGACTTGATTTGACAACGGTAAATTTGGCTAGATAAATGTTCTCATGAGTATAAATAATGATTTATGAATACCGATTGGTAGTATAATTTACAGTCAGTTCACTCTATTCTATGAATCTTTGTTCAGTATGTTCGTTATTAAGAAAATAAAGATCATTCTCCTGCAAAAACTGTCAGGTAGCGCAATATAGTTTTGTGATGTACCTTCACCAGTAACCAGAGAGGTTACATGCACTCGACACCCATAGACACACACACGAACTCGGTCGAGTTCGATTTCGTCAAGGGCCACATAGCGGCAACGATGACGCTGATTCACGGACTTATCGATCAAGGTGTGATTGACCGCGAACAGCTTGATGCATTCTTTGCGGCCTTTATCGGTGAACTTCCCCACAATCGCGAAACACTCGGTCTGCGGTTGATCCTGGATCAGTGGCGCCAGGGCCTTCGGGACGGGGATTGCGATGAAGAGCTGAAAGGCATGCTTTTCGAGGTTATCCGGGGAGGCAGATCAAACTGAATTTCCAAATGTGTTCGGCCATGGGTTGGGGGCCGGAGCATTTGACCAGGGTGATGAAACTGTCCGGGGCGCTCAGGCGCCTTTTTTGATTCTGTTGAAGTCCTGTCCCTGCAATGCAGCCAGTTCCCGTGAAGCCTGCTGGTCAATGTCCGGCAGCTTTGTTATGCGTAACAACAGTCAAGCCGTCCGGTGTTGGCCTTGTGATCAGGTGTCGTACCTCATGCGTCTGTCGAAATTCACAAACAAGCTGCTCTCCGCGTTGAGTTGCGATCAGCTTTCCAGTTTGATCCGCCGCCGGTTTCTGGCAAGTGTGAGCGCAGTGTTCGTATTCTTCCAGTTCGGGTTCGGCTACGCAGACGAACAACAGTTCGTAACGATTGGAACCGCCGGCGTGACCGGTGTCTATTATCCATCGGGAATTGCGGCCTGCAAGATCGTCAACGAGAGCAGAGCTGAGCACGGTGTGCGCTGCTCCGTAGAATCTTCACTCGGTTCCATTTCGAACATCAGGCAGATCAGGTCCGGTGAACTCGATTTCGGTTTTGCCCAGTCGGACTGGCAGCATCATGCCTTTCTCGGAACGTCGGTGTTCGATGACGCCGGAGCCTTTGAAGATCTCAGAACGGTCTTTTCTCTCCATGCTGAGGTCGCAACCATTGTAGTCAAGGCCGGATCCGCCTTTCGCTCCTTTGAGGACCTGAAAGGCGCCAAGATCAGTACCGGCAGCAAGGGGTCCGGGTCGGCAGCTTCCTGGAATGCCCTGGTCGGTCAACTGGCCTGGACGGAGGCGGATCGGGAAAACTTTACAAACCGCAGCAGTTCCGAACTCGCAGAAGCCCTGTGCGGCGACCAGATCGACGCCTATTTTGCGTTGATCGGCCATCCTGCCGCCCTGATCGAGGAGACGCAGGATCTGTGCGATATCCGCCTGATCGGTATTGAAAGTGACGACGTCAATGCCTTTGTCGAAGAGGAACCCTACTACATGGCGGCGACCATACCCGCGGGTCTTTATCGTCTCACCGAACCTGTGGGATCATTCGGGGTGGTTGCCACCGTGGTGACCTCGGTCGAAATGCCGGACGAGATCGTTGCGACACTCGTCGCGGCCGTCCATGACAATTTCGAAAACTTTTCAACGCTGCATCCGGCGTTGAACCGCCTGACCCGTGAAGACATGGTCGCGTTCGAGGCTGCCGCGCCGCTTCATCCTGGCGCATTGAAGTATTTTCAAAGTCAGGGTTTGTTGCCGGCTGATTGATTGCATCTGCCGGTTCACGGTTTTCATATCGATCTGCTCTCCAAAAGGTGAGCGGATTTTGTCTTTGTGATCGTGCGTGTTGGAGCTAAATCAATGCATCTGAAGCTGACCGGTCTATACCGGAATCACATTGAACCAGGCCGGAAGTGCAAATGATCCAGGACGTGACGATAATTGGGGCCCTGCTTGCCGGGGTTTTGTCTTTTGTGTCTCCTTGTGTGCTTCCGCTTGTTCCGCCCTATCTCGGTTTTCTGGCCGGCGTGTCGCTCGATCAATTGACCGGAGAAGACGACGAAGATCAAACGGCGTCGCGCAGGGTGTTTTTCAGCGCCGTTTTCTTTGTGCTCGGGTTTTCGACCGTCTTCGTCATTTTGGGAGCGACCGCGAGTTTCCTTGGTCAGTTCATCAGAGGTTATCTCGACTATTTCGGATATATCGCCGGAGCCGCGATTATCGTCATGGGGCTTCACTTCCTTGGCGTTTTCCGCATCGGTCTTCTTTACAAGGAAGCGCGTGTTCACGTCGAAAAGAAACCGGCAGGAGCTCTTGGGGCCTATGTCATCGGCCTTGCTTTCGGATTCGGCTGGACCCCGTGTGTCGGTCCGATCCTGGCAGCGATCCTGTTTGTCGCCGGTACTGAAGACACGGTCGGGCAGGGCGCTCTGTTGCTGAGTGCCTATGCGATCGGGCTTGGTATTCCCTTTCTACTGGCGGCCCTATTCGCCGGACCGTTTCTCGGTTTCATGAAACGGTTCCGCAAGCACATGGGAGCGGTTGAAAAGGCAATGGGCGGTGTGCTGGTTCTGACAGGAATTCTGTTCCTGAGCGGGCATATGGCGAGCATGTCCTATTGGCTTCTGGAGACCTTTCCCGTGCTTCAGGCGGTCGGCTGAGGAACGATACTTCAGGGATGAGCGTTGTTCGTTTTTCTTTTTTACAGCGAGCCAAGGCGCGAGATCAAAACGCGCTATCCCTGAATTCGGCGGCGGTCACCAGCGGGTCGCCTGCATAAAGGGCAGGTCGGCACACCTCGGTCGTATCCAGCAGGCGCAAGCAGGCGACAGAAGCGTCCGCGGCGTTTGCGAACGGGCCTATCATCAGCGCGACGCCGCCTTCAGGTGCTTGCCTCTCCCTGATCAGAGGGCGAAGATCCCGCATACGATCCTCATTCTGTTCCTTGAAATCCGCCCAGGCCTTCGCCGCACCGGCGCTGGTCCTGTAGTGGCCGATGACGGCGCCAAAATCGCTGCGCTTTATCTGGCTGTCGCCACCACCGCGGATCTGACCGGCGGGGTCCGAAGGTGTGACCACTTTGGGTGCGAGTCCTGAGCGCGTCGGGATCTCGTTGAATGTCTCAGTTCCTTGGTCAACGACCGTCGGTATGGACGCCGTCGTCAAGGGTGCGCTTTCATTTTTGGATTGTGTGATGATCCGCACCGGCTCTTCGGTACCGAGTTCAGGAGCCGGAATGGTTTCTGGCGGAGGAAGATGTCGGGAAACGTCAGTCTGCGCCTTGGGAACGGGCTCCGCCTTTGCATGATCAGCCTTCATCGGATCGGAGTTCAGGTTCTTCTGAACCTGGCCCACCGCATTCGATGTCGGTTTTGCCGAAGGCATGGCTGGCTCGTGCTTCGCGATCGCAGGTTTCCGAGGTGTTTTTGTCACGACAATTCCCGGGCGGGGGACAACTTCCTGGATGGCAGCCAATTCTTCTGCGGATGTGGTTTTGCCGGCGTAAGCGAGCTTGGTTCTGGCAACTTCCTGCTCGAGAGCTGCAATGCGCCTGGAATAGATCAGGTTTTGCTCCGACAGCGCCACCAGACGTCGGCGCAACCCGACGACTTCCCGTTGAAGAACTTCGATCTGGCTTTGCTCTATGCTTGACGCGACGCCACGCTGTTGGCTCCCGGGCAAGTTCATTACTGCGACAGGATTGTTGATTCCGATCGACGCCGTCGTCTCGACACTGCCGTTGTCGGGAAGGCGCATTCCGGCGGGAGCCACACCCGAAACTATTCCCGGTGAAAAGGATCCACCGCTGAACTGATAGGAAGCAACTCCGACTGTGCCCATCAGGATGGCAGCAAAAGCCCACGACAGCATACCGATCCGCGGAGACGTGAACGTGTCCCGGACAACTGCGCGTTTCGTTTTTGGGGCCTGTGGTTCAAACAAGGCGTCTTTTCCGGATCCTGATGGCGAATCTGAATAACGATACTGCATCTGAGGTTCATTATGGTTAACGAAACAAAAACGGAAATGCCCTACCGGTCAGATCTTTCAATGTTCTGTGGATCGGGGCATATAGAGGTCCGCCCGTTGGTCTTGCACGCGCACTGTTAAAGATGGAATTTTCATGACCGCACGCACTTGCCTGTCAATTGTACTTGCCGCAGGTCTGGGGACCCGGATGAAGTCGGACATGCCCAAGGTCCTTCACCAGATTGGTGGCCTGCCGATGGTGGGTCATGTTTTGAAAGCGCTCGAGGAAGCCGGGTCGGAACGCGTCTCCGTCATTACCGGTCCCGATATGCCGAATCTCGAATCTTTGGTGCATGAACTGATGCCGACGGCACATTGCCATGTCCAGGCAGAACGTCTTGGAACCGCGCATGCAACGCTTGCCGCCAAATCGGATTTGCAAGACGCGGCAGATGATGTTGTGGTGATTTTCGGCGATACACCGCTTGTCACATCCGGGACCATTTCAAAAGTACGCGGGCAATTGGCGGAAGGAGCAGATCTCGTCGTGCTCGGGTTCGAAACTCCCGAACCACTCGGGTATGGCCGTCTTCTCATCGATGATGGCAGGCTCGTTGCTATCCGCGAGGAAAGGGATGCTTCGGAAGAAGAACGGAAAACAACCTTCTGCAATTCCGGCATCATGGGATTCTCGGGCGCACATGCACTCGCCCTGATGGAAAGTGTCGGCAACAAGAATGCCAAAAACGAATTCTACCTGACCGACGCTGTCGAGATTGCAAATCAGCGAGGGTTGAAGGTTGGTGCCGTTGCCGGCTCCGAAGTGGAAACACAAGGTATCAACACCAGAGCCCAGCTGGCGTCGTGCGAGGAAGATTTCCAGAACCGGATGCGTCTTGCCGCCCTGGAAAACGGGTGCACGCTTCTGGCACCGCATACCGTGTTTTTCTCGCATGACACGATCCTCGAAACGGGTGTGACAGTCGAACAGAACGTCGTGTTCGCTCCCGGCGTGAAAGTTGCTTCTGGTGCCACTATTCGTGCCTTCAGCCATCTTGAAGGGGCAGACGTTGGAAGCGGAAGCGTTGTTGGTCCATATGCACGTTTGCGTCCCGGAGCCGTCCTTGGCGCAAAGA
This sequence comes from Effrenium voratum, assembly GCA_963377175.1. Lineage (NCBI taxonomy): Eukaryota > Dinophyceae > Suessiales > Symbiodiniaceae > Effrenium > Effrenium voratum. Next base: position 409,701 of record CAUJNA010003736.1, on the reverse strand, counting down.
CCAAGGTCGGCAATTTTGTTGAAGTCAAAAACGCAACCTTCGGGGAAGGGGCCAAGGCCAATCACCTCACCTATATAGGCGATGCCACCATTGGCTCCGGATCCAACATTGGCGCCGGAACGATCACCTGCAACTACGATGGATATCTCAAACACCGAACGGAGATCGGTGAGGGGTGTTTTGTCGGGTCCAACTCCACGCTGGTGGCACCGGTGCAATTGAATGCCGGCGCGTTTGTCTCTGCCGGCAGCGTCATCACGGATGATGTTCCAGGAGATGCGATGGCGTTCGGAAGATCGAGACAGATCGTCAAGGAAGGCAAGGCCGCGCAGCTGCGAAGCAGGTTGCAGAACGAAAAGGATGCGAAGTCCAGGTAAGGAGTTCGCGACCCGGTTCTGTCATTTTCTGAAACACGTATTTATTTCCATTGGAAGTGTTCCCTCGTCTAAAGGAGGGCAGTTTTCGATGATTTGAGAAGGATTTTTCAATGTGTGGCATTGTTGGTGTTCTGGGAAATATTGAAGCTGCCCCGCGCATTGTCGATTCACTGAAACGCCTGGAATATCGAGGCTATGATTCTGCCGGCGTGGCGACGCTGATCGATGGCGGCCTCGTGCGCCGAAGGGCCGAAGGCAAGTTGCGCAATCTTGAGGCCGCTTTGGAACGGTCACCACTTTCCGGAACGTCCGGCATCGGCCATACCCGTTGGGCGACCCACGGAGCTCCGACCTTGTCCAATGCGCATCCGCATCAGGCAGGATCGGTGGCACTCGTCCACAACGGTATCATTGAAAACTATCTTGAACTGCGTGACGAAGTCGTTGCCGCAGGTGCCGTGCTCAGCACCGATACCGATACGGAAGTGGTTGCACATCTGATCGACCTTGCGCGGACGAGGGGATTGTCTCCCAGGGAGGCGGTCGCGGAGACCCTTCCGCGTCTGAAGGGCGCATTTGCGCTTGCACTGCTCTTTGCTGGTGAGGACGACCTGATGATCGGTGCACGAAAGGGATCACCACTGGCTATCGGTCACGGTGAGGGAGAAATGTTCTTCGGATCGGATGCGATCGCCCTTTCTCCCTTCACCGACCGGATCACCTATCTGGATGAAGGGGACTGGGCAGTCCTGACGCGCGATGGAGTTCAGATCTTCGATCGCGACAACTCACCGGTCGAGCGTCCCGAGGCAAAATCGTCGGTCACCTCCAGCCTTATGGACAAGGGCAACTACAAGCACTTCATGGCCAAGGAAATCCATGAGCAGCCGGAAGTGCTCGGGCACACCTTGTCCCGTTATTTCGACTACACCACCAACACGGCGAACGTCGCCGGTGCAGAGAAACTCAATTTCAACAAGCTATCCCGTTTGCTTATTTCAGCTTGTGGAACGGCCTACCTTGCCGGTCTTGTCTCCAAGTACTGGTTTGAGAAATACGCCCGCCTGCCTGTCGAAATTGATATTGCCAGCGAGTTTCGCTATCGGGAGACCCCTGTGAGCGGGAATGATGCGGCGCTCTTCATTTCACAATCGGGAGAAACCGCAGATACGCTCGCTTCGTTGCGGTACTGCAAGGAGAACGGTGCAGCGATCGGTGCCGTGGTGAATGTGCCGGAAAGCACGATCGCGCGGGAGGCCGATATGGTCTATCCGACCATTGCAGGACCGGAAATCGGTGTCGCGTCGACCAAGGCCTTCACCTGTCAGCTTGCGGTGTTGGCTGCGCTTGCTCTTCAGGCCGGCAGGGAGCGCGGCGTATTGTCGGCCGAACGCGAGCAGGAACTCGTTTCGGAACTTACCGAAATTCCGAGCCTGGCCTTGAAAGCACTTGCCGCAGAAAGCGAAATCGAGAAACTGTCGCAGCCATTGTCCAAAGCGGACAATGCTCTTTATCTCGGCCGCTCGACAAACTACCCGCTTGCGCTCGAAGGTGCACTCAAGCTGAAGGAGCTCTCTTACATCCACGCGGAAGGTTACGCCGCCGGTGAGTTGAAGCACGGACCGATTGCACTGATCGACGAGAATATGCCGGTTTTGTCATCGCACCGTATGACTCGATCTACGAAAAAACCGTCTCCAACATGCAGGAAGTGGCTGCTCGCGGCGGCAGGATCGTGCTCATCACAGATCGTAAGGGCGCGGAGGAAAGCGGCGGAGCGGCTGAAAACACGGTGATTATGCCGGACATGTCCGACATCGTGGCGCCTATTATCTATGCCTTGCCTGTGCAGCTGATTGCGTATCACACGGCTGTCTTCATGGGAACGGATGTCGACCAACCGCGCAACCTGGCAAAGTCGGTGACGGTGGAATGACAAATGTCTGTTGAAGACGAAACGGCAATCGTGCCCTTCGAGGAACAATTCCGGCAAGACGTATTGGCACTTTGGGCCAAGTGCGGGCTTGTGCGCGCCTGGAACGATCCGGGCAAGGATATCGACAGGAAACTTACCGACAGGAACGGCAGGTTTCCTGTTCTTCTTGTCGGAAAGCGTGTCGTGGGATCGGTGATGGTAAGCTATGACGGTCACAGGGGATCTGTCTATTACCTGGCGGTTGATCCCGAGTTTCAGGGGCGGGGATTTGGCAAGCAGCTGATGGAGTATTGCGAAACATTTCTGCTGGAAATCGGTTGCCCTAAAATCAATCTGTTCGTACGAAGCGACAATGAGGCCGTACTGCGTTTTTATGAGGATCTGGGGTTTTCACAGGACGCTGCGATGCCGCTTGGAAAACGCCTTATTCCGGACGATTGATCTTGTCCCTGCTGCATCTGTTGTTTGTTGGTGTGCCAGCAGCCCGACTTTCAATGCCCCAACATTAACCTGGCGATGCACCCGGGGTCTGTGCCTTGGGTCCGGAGGGGCGGGAAAGCACATAGGCCGCGCTGCCGATCATGAAGAGAGCCACGATCACGGCGAGCCAGAGAGCAGGCGAAGCGGACCAGAAGAACATTGCATATCCGAATATCATGCCCATGATCGCAATCACCTTTGCCTTGGGCTGAATGGCACCATGCTCCCGCCATGCGATCACCGGCGGACCGAATACAGGGTGATCGAGTATCTTCGCTTCAAGGGCCGGAGAGGACTTGGCAAAGCAGGCGGCGGCCATGATGAAAAAGATTGTGCTCGGAAGGAGCGGCAGAAAAGCGCCGGCGATTCCGATGCCTACACATCCGGTTCCCAGAAGTTTGAATGTGATCCGCCGCAATCCTGCCTCCGCAATCGGCATTTTTAGGGTATATCGCTGAAAAATAAGTCAAGCCAAGGATACCGCACCGAGATAAAGATAATTATCTAGTGTGTGTTACACGGTAAGACGAGTACTCAAAAGGACCCTAGTCAGGTTGCATCCATGAGCCGCAATAAACATAAATCAGATGACACGTCGATCATAGGCCATCGGCCGGGTGCGGCAACTCGCCTGCGAAACTATTTTTTGACCGGCCTCGTGATCACCGGCCCGATCGGTATCACACTCTGGTTGACCTGGACCTTTATCAAGTGGGTTGACGGCTGGGTGAAGCCCTTCGTGCCCAAGGTCTACAATCCAGAAACCTACCTGCCGTTTCCTGTACCCGGCTTCGGACTGATCGTTGCGATCTTCGTTCTGACGATCGTCGGATTCCTCGCGGCGAATTTCCTGGGGCGGAGCATGATATCTTTCGGCGAAGGTGTGGTCGGAAGAATGCCGCTTGTTCGCAATATTTACAGTGGCTTAAAGCAAATATTTGAGACAGTGCTTGATGAACGCGGAAACAGCTTCACCAAGGCGGCACTTGTCCAATATCCGCGCAAGGGGCTCTGGGCTATCGTCTTCATTTCGACGGAAACCAAAGGAGAAGTCGCAAAGCGTCTGAAAGACACGGCAAAGACAGTCTCCGTTTTCCTGCCGACGACACCCAACCCGACATCCGGCTTCCTGCTCTTCGTGCCCAAGGAAGACATCATCGAACTCAGCATGGGTGTTGAAGACGCGGCGAAACTGGTCATTTCGGCGGGTCTTGTCAGTCCTGATCTTCCGGATATCCTGGAAGATGTCATCGCCGAACCGGAAAAACTGGAAGAGATCCGGAACAGGGAGAGTGCCTGATCAATCGTGACAATCGGCTTTGAAGGTTTCTTCATCGGGTAACTGTTTTGCGAGGATATTCATTCCGTTGAGCTCAGATGCGAGATCAATCGCGTGCGCGCGGGTTCGGCAATCGATTGTCGGTCTTGCGCCCTGAAAGCATAGCTCAACTTTCTGTGCAGCGTCGGCCAGACCGCAGCCGATGGAGTTTCGGATCGCCTTGATTGCCGACAGCCTGTCAGCGCCTTTTTCAAAACCGTCCAGTTGAAGAGTTCTTCCGCCAAATCGGTGGGGATGACCGAAGTTCTTAAAGTTGCCGACGTATGTTTCAACTGAATGGGCAGTGCCCAATTCAAGGAGTTTTCCCGTTTGTCGGGCTATAAGAAACGGAGCGTTTCCCGCCAGTGACTCCATTGGGTCACCTGATTTCAAAAATGCTTCACTTTGATAGCCGAAAACCCAGCCGAAATCGCCTTCTGCCAAAGGCGCTTTGAACAAAACACATACAGGTAAATCTACATCAAGCCGTGCTACGAAATCTGCGTTGCTAGCATTCCAGGTATCAATGCGTTTTTGCGCGATTGCCCGCGCTTCATCTCTGGAAATCAATACCGGCTCCTGAAATACGATCTCAGACCAGTGTTTCACAAAAAATTCCCGACGATCAACCCGCTCTCAACAACCTGATCGCGGCATCCCTGCCGAAAAGGTAAAGCAGGCATCGAAGTGCCGCGCCGCGCTCGGACTTCAACTCCGGATCCATTTCCAGGATGAGCCTCGAGTCGTCGCGGGCGACTTCCATAAGATCGGCGTGCTCGTCCGCCCGCGCGATGCGGAAACCGGGTGTGCCTGACTGGCGGGTACCAAGGATTTCACCTCCTCCTCGCAGCTTGAGATCCTCTTCGGCAATCAGGAAGCCGTCATTGGTTTCGCGCATGATGTTGAGGCGTGCACCAGCAGTTTCGCCCAATGGACCCTTGTAGAGCAGGACACAGGATGATGGCTTGTCACCGCGCCCGACCCGTCCGCGGAGCTGGTGAAGCTGGGCAAGGCCGAAACGCTCGGCATGCTCGATGACAATGATGGTCGCGTCTGGAACGTCGACCCCGACCTCGATCACCGTTGTGGCAACAAGTACCTTTGTTTCTCCGTTTTTGAAGGCGGACATTGCACTGTCCTTCTCGTCCGCGCCCATGCGGCCATGCACCAAAGAGATGGGTTGTCTTAGCGCGTGCTCCAGAACGCGGTGTCGGTCTTCAACGGCTGCGAGGTCGATCTTTTCCGATTCCTCGACAAGCGGGCACACCCAGTAGACTTTTTGTCCCTCGGAGATAGCCGCGCCCACGCGCGCGATGATCTCGTCCAGACGGTCGAGCGACACGGAGACGGTCCTGATCGGTTTTCGTCCGGCAGGCTTTTCGGTGAGGCGGGAAACATCCATGTCGCCGAAACAGGTCAGGACGAGCGTGCGCGGAATGGGAGTTGCGGTCATCACCAGGACATCGACCCCCTGGCCCTTGCCCGAGAGGGCCAGCCGCTGGTGGACGCCAAAACGGTGCTGTTCGTCAACAGCGACCATGCCAAGGTTCTTGAACGATACAGAGCCCTGAAAAAGCGCATGGGTTCCGACCACGAGATCGACTTCCCCTGCATCCAGTCTTTCCTGGAGCAGGCGTCGTTGCTTCTGGCTGTCCTTGCCGGTCATCAGCGCGAGACGGATGCCGGCCTTCTCGCACAGCGGCGACATCGAGGCGTAGTGTTGGCGCGCAAGGATTTCGGTCGGTGCCATCAGGCCGCCCTGAGCACCTGTTTCGATCACCTGGGCCAACGCTGCAAGGGCGACAACAGTCTTTCCGGAACCGACATCGCCCTGGAGGAGCCTTAGCATCCGGGTAGGTTCTGCGAGGTCCTCGTTGATTTCCCTGATGGCATTTGACTGGCTGTCCGTCAGATGAAAGGGAAGGGCATCGATGACGCTCTGCTGCAAGGCGCCGTCCGGTTTTCGGGCGATACCGCCGAGCAGGCGCATATTGGCCCTGACCATCGCTAGCGCGAGCTGACTGGCGAGCAGCTCGTCATAGGCCAGCCGTTGCATGTAGATTGATTGCGGTTCCATGTCCTGGCGTTCTTTCGGCATGTGCAACGTCTGCAAGGCATCGCGAAAGTCCGGCCAACCAGTCTGACGCAGATGCGCATCGTTGAGCCATTCAGGAAGATTCGGAACACGTTCCAGAGCGGCGCGCATGGCTTTCTGAAGCGTTTTGGATGCAAGGCCGGCCGTCAAGGGATAGACGGGCTCGATCGAGGGCATTTCGGCGGCCTCTTCCGGCTTGAGCGAATAATCCGGGTGTACCATTTGCGGGCGGTCGTTGAACCATTCGACCTTGCCCGACACTATACGCCGCTCACCTTCGGGGAATGTCTTTTCCAGCCAGTCCCTGCGTGGATGAAAGAATACGAAACTGATCTCGCCGGTCTCGTCATGGGCCGGGATCTTGTAGGGCGCCTTGGAGTTTCTGGGTGGTGCCTGATGCCGGCCGATCGTGACATCAAGGGTGACGATGTCACCGCTTTCTGAGTAGGCAATTCCCGGCTGGTGCCGCCGGTCAATAAGATTGTGCGGTATGTGGAACAGAAGATCCGAAACCGTCGCGTCCCTCTCCGGCTGGCCACCAACCAGGCCCGAGACCAGCTTGGCGATCTTGGGTCCGATCCCGGGCAGTGTTGAGACGGGGGCAAACAGCGGGTCGAGGATCGGCGGGCGCATCTTTTCCTAAAGGACCTATCCTTTTGCAGTGCTCACTTGTTGGAACACAGTGTCTGTTTTGCCATGAAGCGAACGATCGGTGCAACAGGTAGAACAATATGTGAACAAATAACTGCATTCAAAGTCGAGAAAGCGCTGACAATCTTCTTTTGCAGCGTTATATAACCGTCACGATTTCACACCGGGTCGGCAATCTGTAGAGACACCCCGTCTCCAGTCCCTGCCGGCTCATTTTCAGATAGGCCACTCATGTCCAATCCGACAGGCAGCACAGAAGAGCCCATACAGCAAGACCGTGATCCCCGGTGCAAGCGGATACTGTTCCGCTGCTGGCACAGGGGCATGAAGGAAATGGACTTGCTTCTGGGGGGCTTCGCCAATGCTGAAATCGACCATCTTTCGGAAGATGAGCTCCTGGAACTGGAACATCTTCTGACCGCGCCCGATCAGGACCTTTATGCCTGGATGACCGGGCGCAAGCCTTTGCCGGCGGAATGGGATGGTCCGCTTTACCGACGTATCATTGCCTATCACGATGTGGCCGGCCCGGCCGGTTTCGCCAAATAACAACAGGACGTTTTGCTGTGTTTGACAGCCTGCTCAAAGACCAGACCAACGTCACGTTGGCCGGTGTTCCCGATGGTGCTGAAAGCTATGCGCTCGCCAGACTGCTTGCGGAAAGCAAGAATGACGGTCTTGCACTGGTGTTCGCGGCACGCGACGCGACCCGCATGGCCATGGTCAGCGAGGCGCTGGCGTTTTTCGAGCCCGACGTCGAGATCCTGCAATTGCCCGCCTGGGACTGTCTGCCATATGACCGGGTCTCGCCAAACCCGTCGATCAGCGCCAGGCGATTGCTGGCGCTCGGTATGCTGGCGCGTGGAATTCAGGGCGGCCGAAAGACGGTCCTGATGACAACGCTGAATGCTGCGGTTCAGCGGATGCCGGAGCGCGGGTTCATGGCCGAACAGACATTTTCGATGGCGCCCGGCAACCAGGTCGACATGACAGCTGTTTCCGGCTGGATGGAAATGAACGGGTTCTCCCGTACGCCGACGGTCCGGGAAACGGGTGAATATGCGGTGCGCGGCGGCATCATCGACCTGTATGCGCCGGGATCCGAAGAACCGGTCCGACTCGATTTCTTTGGCGATACGCTGGAATCAATTCGCTCTTTCAATGCCGAAACACAACGTACGTCGAAGCAGCTCAAGCGGCTTGATCTTGTTCCGATGAGTGAAGTTGTACTTTCAGACGAGGCAATCTCAAGATACCGCCGGTCATATCTTGCAAGCTTTGGCGCGACCAGCCGTGATGATGTGCTCTATCAGTCGATCAGTGACGGTCGGCGATACGCGGGCATGGAACACTGGTTGCCGTTGTTCCACGAACGACTTGAAACGCTTTTCGACTATATCGGCGATACGCCCATCGTTCTCGACACAAACGCAGCGGACGCTGTTCGCGAGCGTACAGAGCAGATTGCGGAGCACTACAAGGCGCGTCAGGACGCACGGGAATTGGGGACCAGTTCCGGCACTGTGCCCTACATGCCGATCGAGCCCGAGAGACTTTACCTTTCAGAAGGCGAATGGGTGTCCGCGATTGCGGATCGGGCCAGCGCGGCGCTCGATCCATTCACGCCACCGCCCGGAACCGGCAAGATCGTTATTGAGCTGGCAGGCAGGCAGGGCCGCAGTTTCACCGCGGAACGTGCTGCAGGAGACGTCAATATTTTCGACGCCCTGACAACGCATGTGCGCGATCTTCAGTCTGAAGGCAAACGAACGGTGATCGCCTGCTGGTCAGACGGGTCTCGCGACCGTCTGGGACAGATCCTGAGCGATCACGGCCTCGGTTCCGTGCAGGAGGTCGACACGCTGAGGGAAGCGGAACAGCTTCCAGACAAAACCTCCGCATTGTGTGTGCTGGGCATCGAACACGGTTTCGAGCTGAAAGAGATTGCCTTTGTCGGCGAACAGGACATTCTCGGCGACCGATTGGTGCGCAAGTCCCGCCGCAAGTCCAAGGGTGCAAATATCATCACGGAGGCCACAGGCCTCTCCGAAGGGGACCTTGTTGTCCATGTCGAACACGGCATAGGCAGGTTCGTCGGGCTGAAGACCATCGAGGCCGTGGGGGCGCCGCACGATTGCCTGGAACTGCAATATGCGGGTGGTGACAAGCTCTACCTTCCGGTGGAAAACATCGAACTTCTGTCGCGCTACGGCTCGGAAGATCAGGAAGCCCAGCTGGACAAGCTCGGTGGTGGCGCCTGGCAGGCGCGGAAGGCGAAGCTCAAGAAACGTATTCTCGAAATCGCCGACGGCCTCATCAAGACGGCCGCCGCGCGCGCCCTGAAGACCGCGCCCGTGGTCGAAACGCCGGACGGGGTTTATGACGAATTCGCGACGCGATTTCCCTACGAGGAAACCGACGATCAGCTTACCGCCATCGATTCGGTCTTTGACGACCTGGCCTCCGGCCGGCCGATGGACCGCCTGATCTGCGGCGACGTCGGTTTCGGCAAGACGGAGGTGGCGCTGCGTGCGGCGTTCCTCGCCGCAATGTCGGGACGCCAGGTCGCTGTTGTTGTTCCAACGACGTTGCTTGCGCGTCAGCATTACAAGACCTTCTGTGAACGTTTTCACGGCCTTCCGATCAATATCGGTCACGCGTCAAGACTTGTGCCGACGAGGCAGCTGACCCAGACCAAGAAGGGCATCGCCGACGGATCAATCGATATCGTGGTCGGAACGCATGCGCTTTTGGGGAAGTCGATCCAGTTCCGCGATCTCGGGCTCCTGATTATCGACGAAGAGCAGCATTTCGGGGTCAAGCACAAGGAACGGCTGAAGGAACTGAAGTCGGACGTCCATGTGATGACGCTTTCAGCGACACCGATCCCGCGTACGCTGCAGCTGGCGCTGACCGGTGTCCGTGAGCTATCGCTTATCGCAACACCGCCGGTCGACAGACTTGCGGTACGGACCTTCGTGTCGCCCTTCGATCCGCTGGTTGTGCGCGAAGCTCTGCTTCGGGAGCACTATCGCGGTGGGCAGAGCTTTTACGTTTGTCCGAGGCTCTCGGATATTGCCGACCGGCTTGCATTCCTGGAAGAGCAGGTACCTGAGCTGAAGGTTGCTGTAGCTCATGGCCAGATGCCACCGGGTGAGCTTGAAGACGTGATGAACGCCTTTTACGAGGGCAAATACAACGTTCTCCTGTCCACCACGATTGTCGAATCGGGACTGGACATTCCGACCGCGAACACGCTGATCGTTCACCGCGCGGACATGTTCGGTCTTGCACAGCTCTACCAGTTGCGCGGCCGTGTCGGCCGCTCAAAGACCAGGGCCTATGCGCTCTTTACGGTCCCGGCCAACAAAACGCTGACGGCAACAGCGGAACGGCGCCTGAAAGTCCTGCAGTCGCTCGAAACGCTTGGCGCCGGTTTTCAGCTTGCCAGCCACGATCTGGATATTCGCGGGGCAGGGAACCTGCTCGGTGAAGAGCAGTCAGGGCATATCAAGGAAGTCGGATTCGAACTTTATCAGCAGATGCTGGAAGAGGCGGTGGCGCAGCTCAAGGATGGCGGTGCCGATTTCGGCGAGGAGCAATGGTCGCCGCAGATCAACATCGGCACGCCTGTGCTCATACCGGACGACTACGTCGCCGACCTGCAATTGCGCCTGCAACTCTACCGACGGCTGGGCGATGTCACGGAGGCCGAGGAAATCGATGCTTTCGGTGCGGAACTGATCGACCGGTTCGGCCCGTTGCCCGAAGAGGTCCAGCACCTGTTGAAGATCGTCTATATCAAGGGGCTGTGCCGCAAGGCGAATGTGGAGAAGGTGGATGCGGGGCCGAAAGGCATCGTCGTTGCTTTCCGTAACAGCGAGTTTGCCAATCCGGCCGGTCTCGTCTCCTATATCGCCGAGCAGGGGGTTCTTGCCAAGATCCGTCCGGATCAGCGTGTTGTGCTGACCCGGGACTGGGAAAAGACAGATTCGCGGCTTAAGGGCACGGCCACAATCTTGACGAAGCTGTCGAAACTGGCAGCTGCGTAGGACGAAAAAGTCCTTTGATTCTTGAACCCACTAGATTTGGTTTTTCGTAAGTTGTGTCGTTGACTGCCTGCCAACGGAAGTTTGGTGCTCAAACACTCGCAGGTTCAAATGAGATTCGAAATTATTGAAATTAACATTGAAATTCCTGTCAGTTTCATCGCGTTGCGAAGTTCATTGTCGGTGGCGTTTGATGTTGAACAAAACAAGATTTTGGAAATCACAAAATACTGGTGCCTGGAAAATACCGCCGGCTATTTGGGTGTTGAGTTGATGCAAGGCGAACGACCGTTTCAGACGTTTGCAGTGGTGAATGCAGAGCCCGCTTTGGAAAGAAACGTGAATTCGGTTGGGCAAGTGTTGGCCAAAGAACTATCGTGTAAAGTCACACTGCCGCACCCATACGATGAAGCCGAACGAGACCGAGATTCAAGTAAATTACTAATATTCCATCCTGATGGGAGAAGATTTGTAGGTTACGGAGATCAAATCGAGAGAGATTTCGAAATCATTTTGATTTCGGAAGTTAAATATTATGAGAAGTAACATTCCCCTTGCTTCTGCATTACTCAATGACTGCTTTTGACGACGCCTTTCCAAGCAATACAAAGTGCAGTCAATGCGGAGCATTGTCGTTTGAGCGATCGATGCTAGACCCAAGTATAAGTGCTTTTTGGGTGCGAATTCCCAAAGATGAATGGGAACTTACCAACCCATCTCACCAATCAGCGGCACAAAAGCGACACCGCCGAGGTTTTCCGTTTCGAACGAGGTTTCCGAAGTTCTCCTGATCCGGAGAAGGTCCTGACGGGATTGTGTGGTGCCGACTGGAATAACCAGGCGGCCGCCTGGTTTGAGTTGCTGCATTAGCGAATCCGGTGTCGTTGGGGCGCCGGCCGAGACAAGGATTGCATCATAAGGTGCTTGATCAGGAATACCCAGGCTGCCATCGCCGCAATGGACTTCTACGTTCGGAACGTCGGCCTCGACAAGTGTAGACCTTGCCTTGTTCGCGAGTTCCGGAATGCGCTCGACAGTGACTACCTTCTCGCACAATTGGGAAAGAACAGCGGCTGCATAGCCGGATCCGGTCCCGATCTCCAACGCTGTGTCGGTTTCAGAGAGCTGTAACAGTTCGCACATCAGGGCAACGACGTACGGCTGGGAGATTGTCTGGTAATGGCCGATGGCCAGCGGCATGTCACGGTAGGCATGATCCTGCAGCCGTTGAGAAACAAACCGGTGCCGGGGAACCTTGCGCATTGCAGCCAGAATTCTCTTATCTCGAATACCACGACCTTCAAGCTGACGCAGAACCATGTTTTCCCTGTTTTCTGCAAATCGGTCCATGCCCGTGCCTCAAGCCATCGTGGATATTGCGTGCAATTGAAGGGCTGCTTCAAGACTCTATTAAGCCTAACTCCGCATAGTGGTGAAACGAAGAGGCCATGAGTTCAGCGTTAAGGTCCCATAGAGTGCCCAGAGCAGCTACCCGTCAGCGAAAACAATCCTTCATTCGCCGCCTTGTCACGCCTGCAATCGCGATTGCCGCGTTGGGGTATTTCGGCTTCCATGCCATGAGCGGTGAACTCGGTATGGTCGGGCGAGCTATGATCGAACGTCAGGTGTCCGAACTGGAATCAGAGCTTGAGCTTCTGACGGCTGAGCGACAGGAGCTCGTCGCTCGTGTTGGACTGCTGCGACCCGAAAGCCTCGATCCGGATATGCTTGATGAACGTGCCCGGCTCAATCTCAACCTCGTGCATACCAACGAACTCGTCGTGCTTCGTCCCGGGCATCGCTACAACGTAAACTGAAAAACAGTTTATTTCTTGAGATTAACAATAATATAGTTAAACACTATTTTTGTTATTTTTTACAGATATTTAAATCGCTTCAACTCCCCATATTGAATAGATTGGATTGACAGGCGCAACAGGATAAGTTGCAGCTACCTGTCTTAGGGGAAACGTCACGCCGAGAAGAGGGTTATGGCCACAGCATCAAAGACCACTCCCGCTCGCTCCAAGAGCGCCAGCCGGACCCGCAGCTCCGCCAAGAAAGCGAAGCCTGCAATCGCCGAGTTCGACAAGGACGAAGAACTCCACGCTTACCGCGAAATGCTTCTGATCCGCAGATTTGAGGAAAAAGCCGGCCAATTGTACGGCATGGGCCTCATCGGCGGGTTCTGTCACCTTTATATCGGGCAGGAAGCTGTCGTCGTCGGTATGCAGATGGCAAAGAAAGACGGGGATCAGTTGATCACCGGCTACCGTGACCATGGCCACATGCTGGCGATGGATCTGGAACCGAGTGCCGTCATGGCGGAACTCACCGGACGGCGAGGCGGCCTTTCCAAAGGCAAGGGCGGCTCGATGCACATGTTCTCCAAGGAGAAGCATTTCTACGGTGGTCACGGTATCGTCGGTGCGCAGGGTTCGCTTGGAACCGGACTTGGTTTTGACAAAAAGACACAAGTGGCTGTGCCCACACAAAGCTCGGCTTACTTTTGGCTTCCCTAAACCAAGCTCAAACATAGGTTCACACCCGTATGGAAATGAAAAGTAGGGGGCCTGTCACCAACTAACCCCTCAAGGCTCCAGCATAAACACATGAGACATTGACGGGAACGGTCATGTTTTTGTTTTTTCCAATTTGTGAGTCCCCTCGTTTTCGTGGAAACTTTCGTGAGCTTGCATTGTGTCCTTCCCAAATGGAACTTGTGGACCCAACCTCAGGTCACTACCCTACCGTCGAAAGTTGAGACAATCGACCGTTCGAAGCGTTTCTTTTAATGAGGGCTCTGTTGTGGCTGGACGCGAAATCCATCAAACGCACCCACTCAGACCCTGGAAGGATTCGATTCCCCAACGCAAATACCGATAAACAATGGTTGTTTCATGGCTTCAAAGTGGTGCAGGATGTTTTGCCCATCCACAGTATCACCTGATGAGAACCCGTTTTGTCATTGGGCAGTCATCAGAATGCACCAAACTCATATCATGTCTGATTCCCATCTCCGAACGGCACCTTGCCGTCCGATCATGGGAATCGTCGCCGTTGGATTGTCATGTTGATGAAGCTCCCTTATGGAGTGACAGTCTCTATTGAGGACATGTGAGGCTCCCCAGGAGAGTCTCTTCAGCACCACAGAAGCCCAAATGCCTCATGTGAGCAGGTGACAGAATTTGCAGTCCATTGTTCGTTTTGTGGAGGATGATTCCCGCAAAAACCGAGGGGCTGTTGAGGAAACGATGAAACGTGCATATACAGCAGATGTGCTTTTTGAGCACGGTATTTCTCAGAATTGGAATCGGTCCATTTCCTAAAATGACAACAGTCTCCTTTGGGGTTCCCTTTAAATACCAAGCAAAAAGGGGGCTTTTCCGAATCCCGTGTAGAGAAGCACCATGTACTGTATGAATGCCCTTCATGTACCTAATAGGTTTGTACCCTCAGATTGAAGGAAGCTCTTTTGCTTTGGGTAGAAACCCCCAAGAGGGGGGTGTGAATTTTATTGGGCCTGGACCCTTTGGTGCGGTGGAAATTCATGTCCAGGATGGTCTCCTTTTTTTGGGCCCCCCTTGACAACGGGTAGGTACCCTCAAGTTTGAGCCACCGCCTTCTGGCGTGCGCTCTCCCTATGCCAAAGCCGCAGGAAAAACCGAGCTTTCGGTTTTCCTGCTGGTGTTCCTTTACTTGCTGGTGCTCAGTAGGGAATGAGGTAGAGGACCTGGAAATTCCCTGAAAGGAAACCACCAGCAGCTGGTTTTTCTCGGGTCTCCATTTCTCAGGGCCCCGATCGCAGCTCTCGCACCAATTGCAACTTTGTAAAACCACCCCGCAAAACCCGGCGGCCGTTTGTTTTTCTTCTCCCAGGCAATGAATCGGGGAAACAAAAAAAAGGAGGAAGAAAAAAACCGCCCGCGGCTCTCGCTCGCTGGGCTTCGATTCTCCCTCGCCGAAGGCGCCGCCCGATGCCGCCGTGGCTCCCCACACCTGGCAGGCGCCGAGGTCTCCGTAGGGCGCCTTCTTCAGCAGCGAGCTCTTGCGCTCCCAGGCCCGCGCCACCGAGACCTGAGATCGCCGAAAATCGGGGGTGAGGGGGGGGGTGCCAAAGGAAAGAAAGGGGGGGAGGGAGGAGGGGGGGAGGGGGGGAGGAGGGGGGGGGAGGGGGAAGGGAGGGGGGGGTACTCACCAAAAGCCAGGGGTCTCGGGGGGTGCTGAAGAGCCGGGGTTGCTGGCGATTTTTTGCGAGACCCAGCGGTGTCGGGCGGTAGAAGCTCCTCCCTCTTCTGGGAAAAACCTGTGATCCACGTTTTGGGTGGCGCTTCTTTTTTTTGGAGTTGGTACTCACACTGTTTGGGTGGTTTTAAAGGGAAATCGACATCCACTTTGAGGGTCCCCTAAAAAACGACACACGCACACGCACACGCACACGCACACGCGCACGCGCACGCGCACGCACACGCGCACGCGCACGCGCACGCACACGCGCACGCACACGCACACGCACACCCGCACACCCGCACACCCGCACACCCGCACACCCGCACACCCGCACACCCGCACACCCGCACACCCGCACACCCGCACACCCGCACACCCGCACACCCGCACACCCGCACACCCACACACACACACACACACACACACACACACACACACACACACACACACACATGGGTATGTGTCAAAATAGAGGGGGCCAAACAAGCAAGAGGCAAATAGACGCAAATGCGTGTACATTTGTTGAGTTGGCACCCGTGTGTGGTTTGAAAAGAAAAAAACAAAGGGACACCGCCCATGTTGGGGACACCTGAAAGGAGGCAAATGAGGCGAAGCTGCAGCTTGAGATGGCTCCCTTTAAAGGGTTTTGCAGCCAAATAACAGAAGAGAGCAGATTTCAAATGAGGAGAAAAGGGACGAAAAGGGCCGAGTGCCACAAACATGGCTGTCTTGAGAAACGTAGCCTGTTGGGGGTTAGAGGGAAGCCCATGGTGAAACCAAGCGGGAAAAAGAACTGTGCTCATTCCCAGTAGGGAATCATTTGAGGTGTTTTGGGAATGAAACAATCTCCTTTTGGGCACATTTCGGGCATGAGTTGCAGGGCCTATTCATCAACCCGATTTCTCATAGGATTCGAGTGTCCGATAGATTGGTCGACTCCATTGCCATTGGCTGATCAGTTGGTCGACCCAGGGCTATATCAATCTTGTCAATCCGCAACCGGAACTATTAGGTATGTGTCAAATTTGGGGGCGGGGGGGGGGGGGGAGGGTGCAAAAAAAATATATCTTTTGGACTCCTGTTCAGCCAACCCCAAAAAGGGGTACCCTCACAAAGTGGTCCAAATTGTACCCTGGATGGAACCTCCAGTCCCAAACCACCAAACCAGATCGAATGGCACCCTGTCAGGGGGTGCCCTCAAAAAGGGGTACCAACTCCCAAAAAGACCCACCCATTCCCTTTGCATTTCCAGGGCACCACACCCACCAACCGAGAGCACGCACGCTCATAGATGTCCTTTTGGGGCAAATAGATGGGTTTCCCTGGTAGACGATTGAACCACCTGGTAAACCAGGAATCGCCATCGATTTTTCTACCAAAACCACCAAAAAGGACACCTATGCTTCTTGTCAGTACATACATGACACTTGACTTTGGCTGCAGAGCCGGTGGTGGACATCATCTACCTTGGCATTGATGTCGACCAACCCTTGGCCCATATGTCCAACCTGAAATAAAAGTGTCCCCTCGTTCCTGCAAGACTCTTCCCTCCAAGTCCCTGGCAGGGTTGTCTCGCAGGAGCTGCTCCATTTGTGCCAACCGCGTCTCATCGATCTGAGACCCAGGTTGCGCTTGCGGCTTGCGATGAAAGAGTTTGTTAAGTGTGCAGTGTATATATATGTATATATATATATATACGTGGTATTAATGCAGCAGGCAGTACATGATTCTAAATGAAGAATTTACCTGTAAAGTACATGTACCGGTAAATTAAATGTCCTGAAAAGCAACGCCATGTCCTTTTCACCTGTTTACCTGTACCGGAATTTTCCTTGTTCATGTGCCTGAAAAACGAAAAGCATGGCGTTGCTTTCGTGCGCAACCTGTCTGGTTTGAAGGGAAATCCCGATGGACCTCATGGCCGGACCACCAGGAGGATGCCAGGTACGCAAGCTATAGGGAAAGTTGACCAACTTCGCCCCTCCAAATGCTGGGAGTCCATTGAAAATCCACCGCATCCTGGTCAGGTTCCCCAAAGTTTTTACCAATCACCATGTCGTGGGTTGATGGAGCATGCACGATACATACATATATTTGTCTGATACGTTTGGGCTGTGCACGTATGTTATATATATATATGTCTATATATATATATGTAATATATTGGGTCTCTTATCTTTCATGACAAGGTTGCACTGTTCAAGATTGCAACTCGTCAATGGCTGGCATCCTTTCGGATTCTCGAACCCGCGAGGAACCGCTTGCCGGGGTTGCCCATGTTCGCCAAAGATCCCTCCCTCTTGCCAACAAACCAAATGGCTGCTCAAACACCCGGTACCAACATGGAAGCCTGGTAAGTGGAAAGGCCAACACCTGCGGTTTGCCCCTCCTGTTTTGAGCCACGCCCAAATAGCCCGTGTCACCCTTCTCCCCAATTTCCATGGTTGCAGCTCGGCTTCCTTGGGCGAACTCTCCAAAAAACGGGGCCTCGGGCCTCGCAGAACTTCAGGCGTTTGCCGGTGGCCGTGGCTTTGGTCGCCAAGATCTGGCGCTGGCGTTTCGGTGGCGGTGGCGTTTCGGGCGGAGACCCTGGGGAATCCGAGCTGAAGAGCGATCCGACGCCGCCCGTGAAAGGTCAACTGAACAGGGATCCGGATGCATTTTGCACCTGAACATTGCAGCTTCTAAATGGTGGTTTCCAACTTTATCTTGGTGTTGAAAAAGGAACATGCTTCAAATGGTGGCAAAATGTATCTTTTAAGGAGCCCTGCTAAACCCATCAAACGTCTGAAGTCCAAAAGAGGGAATCCTATGACTGGCAACCGCCAAAGAGCGAGAATCAAAACCTAAAGGTGACACAAACAGAGACACAGACGGAGACAGAGACACACACACACACTCACACACACACACACACTCACGCACACACACAGACACTCTCACACACACACACACACACACACACACACTCACACACACACACAGACTCACACACACACACACACACTCTCTCTGTCTCTCTCTCTCTCTCTCTCTGTCTCTCTCTCTCGTGCCCACGCACATTCGTGCGCGCGCGCGCACACTCGCACACACAGGACTCGATTTGAGGGCAGTTTGGATCATGTTCCTTCTGTTGGATCCTCCTCTTTGTTGGGCAGAGCACGCGTGCGAATCTCAATTTTCTCAGTCCAGTAAACACCTCCGTCTGGCCACAACGTTCCCAGCCTGTCCGCTTTCACCTCACATTTCACATTTGCTCCCGCTGCAAAACTGCACCAGCAAATGGGAATATGTAAACATATGTCAAAACGAGCGACACCCTCCTTTGGTTGTGTTCAAAGGCAAGCCGCAAAGTCCCCATCGAGTCAGAATGTGCTGAAAGGACTCAGGGGGCTCCACACTTCGTGGGCATCAAGGGTCCAAGGACGGTTCTACACTTCGCAAAACCACAAGCTTTCAGGATTGTTCTAGGGGTACCTTCCCCATTCATTCCAGGGATCCTTCTTTTCAGGAAACCCAGGGGAAACAGCCGGTTTTTAAAAGAAGGATGGTTGAAAAGAATGGGGAATCAACCCCTAGAATTGTAAGGGAAGCTCTGGAGAGGTCCCAAGCCTTCCAAAGGTTTATGGCCGAAAAAAGGAAACTGGGGACAGGGCTCCCCTTGTTTCCCCAAACACACCCAATGAAAACTTACTTTGGCCCAACCCCTGAAGGAACCGGTGTGGTTAGGGCGTAGATTTGGGAATATACCAAAAACCGCAGGACCCCCAGTTGTGTGCTTTCGGGTTGTTGTCCCTTTAAAACCACCCAAAAAGGGTGAGAACAAACACACACACAGACAGACACAGACACAGACACAGACACAGACACAGACACAGACACAGACACAGACACAGACACAGACACAGACACAGACACAGACACAGACACAGACACAGACACAGACACAGACACAGACACAGACACAGACAGACACAGACAGACAGACACAGACAGACACAGACACACACACACACACATTCAAAAAGGGAAATACAGGCACCCTTGGTTTTGGGGCTGATGTGCCGGAACTTTCCCCAAGCGCTCAGACGCGCACCGTGGTGCAACAGCTTGTAGTCCACATCCGCCCTGGAGCCTGGCAAGTGCTTCGAAGCGCTGTCCCAGCAGAAAGGGTCGAGTTGACTGGTGCACAAGGCAAGGGCGTTACCATAGGTGTGCTTTTAGGGCAAATAGATGGGTTTCCCTGGTAGATGATGAAACCACCAGGTAAACCAGGGCCATTTGTTTTTCTACCAAAACAACCAAAAAGGACACCTATGAGCTTTACCCATTGTCACAAGCCGGGTTCTTTGAGGCCACCATCGAAAACAAAGCCATTCCTTGTCAGTTTCCTTGCACCAGTCCTCAAAAAACAGCCCCTGACGAGAACGGCCCTGTCACCGATTCGCAACATCAGGGAACAACGGTTTGATTGGGAAAGTTTGAGATGAAAGGTGATGAAAGCTTGCTGCGTCCGAATTTTCATGACTGGAACGCAAAGTCAGAACTCGCAACTCAAAAGCTCACGCGTATCTTTGACTGGTTCATTCAGGCTGCTTACAAATCTTCGCTCAAGCCCGGCCTGCACACCTTCAAGTTGCGCAAGCCAAGAGCAAAAGTAGTGTCGACCGGCGCCGGCGCCTACATAGGTAAGATGAATGCCGGCGTTGGGCCTCAGGCCAGGGCAAATCATAGTTGAGGCCTTGATATTTGGGTTCTCCAAAAACTAGCAGTAGGCTACCTAGTAGTTCTGTCAGTTGCTCATATGTGCCTTCAGCAGAATCTTCGGCCCCGGCACAATGAGGTTCTTTCTGATGTTGTACCTCCGTGCTCACAGCAAAGTATGGTGAGAAAACTTCCTGGCTCCAGATCCATGGCCACTCACATACTTGCAATTTGCCCGGCTTTTTTCTCTCCAACCTTGGACAAATTCGTAGGATACACTTAATTTGCAGGAATCCCCTGTGAACCACTTCCAAACAAAAGATGGTGTCCATGAGCACGGCCCTCCTCAAAAATCAGGCCGCGGACCTGGCCTTGGGATCCTGCGGTACCGGCCAGGATCGTCAAAGGGGGGTAGGGTAGGGTGCGATTCAACCACGTCTTTGAACCAGAGTCTGAATCACTGTTTCAACATCAACTCCTTTTGCCCCCCCTCCCCCCTGCCCCCGCCGGCGGGTTTTTGATGGTGGCCAGTGTTTCGACTTTAACTCAACCCATAGGCCCCTCACCTCAGGGCCAGCGACTTCTTCCGCCGCAGGAAGCCCATGGTGGCGAAGACCTATGCGACTTTCTCGCCGGCGCTTTCAAGCCGGACGGCCTTTCACGAAACCCAAATACCGTTAAAAGGTTTAACTTTTAGTGGGTTAAATGGAAACTACCACCATACAAAAGGATCTAAAGCTAAGGAACCGGATACCTGGGAACCACCAAGTGGGGTCCACCTTGATTCGCCCCCTTCTCAAGGGGGTACAAAAGGCTTAGTTCTAAAGGCATCACAGTTGTATGAGATGGAAGTCAAGCAAATACTAGCAAACGGATGACGAGGTTCCTGCAAAAGCGGGAGCCCTCCATCCATTCCATCAGGATCCTTTAAGTTCCTTGACCAGTTTGGCATGAGAGGAAACCTGCACAAGGTCCAAATTCATTGCTTCCAATCAAGTGGTCTCAAAATGGACTACCCCTGCACTGAGAAGTCCATACGGGTGTGGGTCAAAAATGGGTACCCAGAACAGAACGCTGGTAAATGGAAACATGTTTTTTGTTTTTCCCCCTGGTGGTTTAATTTTGACCCATGCCCCTAATACCGGCTTGACTAAACCCTGCATTCAACCAAAGACCTGGAGCTCAGCAAGTCCTTCTGAGGGCCCTGCGCCCTGAAAATGCATCCTCCGCGAGCGTGCGAAGCTCTACGAAATGGTCATGGTCATGCGTTCGCCATGGGTCTCAAATCTCAAAGTAGGGAAACCCCCAGAAGGGGGGGGGGTCCTCGTACAGTATCCCAAGACACACCCAATTCGGGGAGACTTCAAAAAAAGAAAACGCCGCCGCCACTCCCCGCAAACATTTCGTCCATCGCCCCCAGTCGCTTCTCTCCGGGTCTCGGACTGCGACTTCGTCTTGCGCTTGCACCCGACCTTACCGTCGGGCGCGACTCGCGCGATCAGGTTTCCAGGTACAGCTGAGTGTCTTTTCTGGTGGACGTCCCAAACTGGTGGGGTTTCTCCTCTTGGCTTCCTTTCAAAGCCTACCAGAAAGGGGTGCCCTCAAAAAGACACCCAGTTGGGTGAAGGTGGACGGCACAAGCCCCATGCTGAACAAAAAGTCCTCCTGCGTACTTTCCGAGGGAACAAATCACCATCCGACTTCCGCGTCAAATCTGCTTCGGGTGCCGGCCCGCAGGTTGTAGGGCATGGGATAGTGCATCTGAATCCAAGGCCCCTCCTGCGGAGCCGAGGCATCACCAGCGTGGTCAAAAAATCCAGAAGTTTGACCATGGCACGTGGTGAAAAAATCCAAACACGCCGCCCTCCATCCACAAGAATCTGTCTCAGAACATGTGTCCGAGGCAAGTGGCGCGAGCCCTTGCGTCCTAGAATGGACCTGTTAGTGACTAAACGGTGGGAAACGCACAGCAAGGAATGACAAGTTGCTGCTTGAAAATTGTCTGCCCAAGTCTTTGATGACCAGAACCATCAAGTAACCATAGCACCACATAAAAATGTGTGCTCCCCTTAAAGACCACGGGTCTTCAGGTTCCATGTGAGCCATGCTCAAAATGACGTGCTCTCCTCCTGGTGTCTTGCTGAAAAAACCGGGTTCCACAACTCCAAGATGGGGGTAAACTGCCAGACCACCAGCCGAAATCCCCTCGAAAGGCGAAACAGAATCCGGAGACTAATTCTATTTAGGGACCCTTGGGTACACATCATTTCGGCGGGAACTACTGTGGATGGACGAAATCCATTTCGCACCACCAAAGAAACCCTGGAATGATCATTCCCCTGTAAATACCAACAAACAATGGTTTTTCCATGGTTTCAAAACGGTGCAGGATTGTATCCATCCACAGTATGTCCACCAGCCACTTTTCAGAAAGTTCCAACCACTAAAGTGCACAGCGAAACCTGGAGCGAACCAACTTCTTGGCGGAAACACCCTCCTTCCAATCAGACCAAGCCGCCATTTGCTCAAGTCCCCTGGAAAAAATAAAGATATGTCCAGTAGTGATAGATTCCCTTTAAACACCAACAGGGAAATATATATATATATATTATCTATATATAAACAAAAAAAACTTAACCAAATGGAAGCAAAGCGCCGGCACTTCCACGGTGGGAAGGGCGCCCCCGATGCCACTCCAAGCAAGCCGTTCCCAGTGCCAGGCGTTTCGCCAAGCAAAGCGGTCATTAGGTAAAACCTAGCCACACCGAAGGGTTACCCACCAATGTTGACCCCACACTGTGGATGGACGAAATCCATTTCGCACCACCTAAGAAACCCTGGAATGATGATTCCCCTGTAAATACCAACAAACAATGGTTTTTCCATGGTTTCAAAACGGTGCAGAATTTCGTCCATCCACAGTATGAGTTTCAACCCCAGTTTATTAATAGGGGGAAGGGGCCCCTCCAAAAGTGGCCTGATTCCAACCACATTTCACCCAGAGAAAAGCGTTCCCCCCCCCCCCCCTCCTGATTATAAACAGGTCGGTTGAAATTCGTATGGGTTCAAGGTTCGTTGGTACCCCTTGGTGCCAGACCGCCAGCGGGCAAACGACGCCCGGAAGCCCCCGGGCTTCCCTCGCCCTCTCGTTCGCCCGGAAGCGCCTTGGCCGCAGCGCGAGGCTGGCACACCCGCAGCATCTGGATGGCCTTCGCGGAAGGCACCTGGCCGCGGAGACCTGGGGCCTTTGGGCCCGAGACCACCTGGCTCTTGCCTGGGTAGTGGAAAAGGGGTGAGCCCAAAGAAGCCAAAGCAACCAAGGGGGGGGAAGCTATTTCTGGGGGAGAAACAGGGGGGGGGGCCAAAAATGGATGGTTCTGAAAGGAAACCAAAGGGAAACCATGGAGGAATTGGTCCCCAATTTTGAGAAAAACGCCAACATGGGATGTACGAGAAAAGATCGAGTTGCTCAGACGCCCGGTTAAAGTTCGAGTTGCTCCGCCAAATAAC
This sequence comes from Effrenium voratum, assembly GCA_963377175.1. Classification (NCBI taxonomy): domain Eukaryota; class Dinophyceae; order Suessiales; family Symbiodiniaceae; genus Effrenium; species Effrenium voratum. The sequence continues at coordinate 386,351 of CAUJNA010003736.1, read as the reverse complement.
ATGGAACTGGGCTCGCCCCAAAACCAAAATGCCCTTGGACCCCGGAAGGAGCCGAGAATGAGGATTTTGTTCAGGCTTCATGCTCTGCCGGAGTGCTTTTGGGAAGAGTCCTTCCATGCATCAGCAGCGTTGAGGAAAGCGAATGATTTTCGTGATACAACCCCCAATGTCCACAACTATGTGCAGGTTTGCGCGTGCTACGCCGCTACGCCTCATCCAAGTCAGAGAAGATCACCAGAGCGTCATCCGGCACCGTCGGCCGCCTGCGGCGCTCAAGCAGCACCCTCACTATACTGTCGGTTCTACCAACATGGTTGCAAAGGAATCGGGAACGACTTATGAAACCTCCCACATGCTAGGATCCAAGCCCACCACTCAAACGGAAAGGTTCGGTAGGAAGCTTCTGGGGGGGTTCTGTGAACCTTTTTGCTGCGCCTGATGCCTCTCCTGAGCTTTGCAAGGATTCCTTTGCAGAAAAATCGCAAAAGCCACGGGCAGAAACGCGCAGGTCGCATTTGTTTGACTTGAATCTGGGTAGGCATAGTCCAATTTCGGTTTGGGGGCATCTACCTTGGTGTTTGCTCTGGATGTCTGCGTCTTGGGGTTCGCTCCAAACAATGGGCATGACTAGGGAACACCGACATCACTGGAGTCCTTTGGGTATCTCTTTCAACCAACCCCCGCCTCAAAAAGCAAAGGGGAAATGACCTATCCGCGTCTTGGGGTTCAAAATGACATTTTGGGGGTGGTGTCCCACAGCCACCGTTTAGAGGGTGATTTTGTGGATGTAACCAGAACAACAAGCTCGCCGGCAGGCTTCTGAGGTCCAGGGATTAGGGTGAGTCAGTGAGTCACTGCAGCACGTTCCTGGCAAATGGTACAGAAACAAATACCACCCACATCCCCATCTCTTCCTACATACCTTCTAAGTGGTCTTGTATTCAACTATGAGAACCTCCAGAATGGGTGATTCGCCCTTCCCCAAAACCAGGGACGGACCCAGGGGAAAATGGAGTTGGGCAAACCACTCCCCCCAAACCCCAAACCGAAGTGGTTTCGTGCGTGGGACCGCCTCTGGATGAGAGTCTTCAGCACACAAAGTCGCTGTATGCCCTCCGCGGAGAACATGGTCTCAGCATACACACCCGATCGAAAATTGCGGGGTCGGCTTGTCCGTACTCGGCAAAATCGAGGGACCCCAAAACTGGACTTGGCCTTCCTCTTGTCTTCCCCGGTACCTCAAAGGAAAACATATGGGATCCCAGATTTCTCCCTACCTCACCCCACTGAAAGGAAAAACAATTTAAATTGGCAGTCAAAAGGTGGATGGTTAAAACCAGTGAACAGGAGAAATATGGGGAGTTTTGATAAGAGGAGGTCTACCAATCTGGTTATAATGGCGTTGAGAGAAACTTACTACATATAGGTTTATAAACTTATAGAGACTGTGGTTAGAAAGGTTCTCAACCTGACTTTGTCATACCATAAGCTTGACAACAATGATTATGAAGCTTCATAGAGGACCTACCCGTGTTTTCGGCGCTCGAGCACTCCGCCCCAGAAAGTTGGACGGAGCTCTTGTTGACCGATGGCTCGTGTCTAGGCTCTGTATCAAAATGACTCTGGCCCTGACCTGCAGGTAAACGAAGGCTTTTCTGGCGGGTCAAAAAGTGGTACCCGAAATAGCTGGCCCAAACGGAAACATGCACTGCCTGCGGTCCAACTCCTGGTGGTTTAGTTGTGACCCATACCAGTACCCATGTAAGGGTATTCTTTGGGGGCACGCAGCCAGGGCCATAGAGTAAAACACTTGAACCTCTTCGCTCGCTTGCTCGCTTGCTCGGGCGCACACGCCACCCTTCTTCCTCTTGGTGGACTTCCTGAGTTCGGGGGCTGGCCCCTGTCTCAAAAATGGGGACTCCCTCAAAAATGGCCCTCCGAATGCAGATGGCGAATCACAGACATAACTCCCCAAGGAAATGGCGCCTCGGCCGCTTCCAATCCGGCCATCTCCCCCGAAAAAAAGGTGGCAGTTCCCCAAAAGGCAGGCCGAGAACTACTGCCTCAGCTTCCCCCCCCCCCCCAAGCGTATGTTTGGGTCTCGCCCGCATTTAGTGAGCCTTACAATCCTTACAAAGCGAAATCATGTCCAAACCGACCCACCAAAACAAAAAAAAGGCACTCCCGACTAGCTTCCTGCATTTGTTGTTGGCTCCTAGGCCGCCCCAAAACACCATACAAACAGGAAGCCACCCTTTGTTACATATTGCTTGACCTCCATACGTGCTAAACCAAAAATGACGGCCTCCCCAAATGGTTCGTTTGCTTTGGTGTCCCTTCAAACTCGAAAAAGCAGAACCCGCGAAAAAAGACACACGACTCCGTTGCATCCTTCCAAAAAGCCATCCAGGCCCGTCGCTCTTGGCGCAGCTTCTCGATCTCTCGGGAGTACTTGGAGCAATTGTCCAGCAAGATCTCAGTTTGCCCCGTTGCCCAAGACGGCCGCCGTGGTTTGGACTGGTTTGGATTGGACTTGAACCATTTCCGGGATGGGAGTGGATTGGATTATCATGCCCTGGCTTTTGTGGGTAGAGAAACCACACCTAACGTCGATGACACCAAACGCACGCCCATTTTGGGTGCCTCTCTTTGGGACTGGGACACCCCCTTGCAAAAGGCTTGAAAGGGAATCCAAAGGAACACGGAACCCCGACTAGTCCGAATAGAAGGACTTGACCCGGCCGGGTTTCGAAAGTTCCAACTTGGCTTCCTAGTTTGCTTTTGGCTGGCTGCTTTGCCTACAAAAATGATGGCAAACCTTTCTGTGCCGTTTCAGGGTTCCTTACAGGATACATCCAAACACCAAACAGGAGCCCCTGCCCCCCTTTAAACGACTCCCTAAATAGGGTGCCCTCAACAAAACACACTCCCGTGTGTCCCCTTTGAATATCACTCAAATAAACAGCAACTCAACCAAGATTGGTTCAACTTCAGATGGTGATATTCAAACCACCCCGAAAGGGATGTAGGAAGAAAACCCCTGTTCCTACGCAGCCCTTCATCTTTTGCTTGATAGTACAATTGCGTCCCAGTGGCTGCTTTGTGCTTAAATACCCTGTCTCGGTAGCTTCGGTTGTGTGGACAAGTCGTAGTGATCTCCACATGACAATCCCTCAGTCCAAACGTCCAAGAAACCTTCATGCATCCCCGGATGTCATTCGAGGTTCTTTTTGGGAGTCCTGGTTTGGACCATCTTCCTTGTAAAGGCACCATTTCCCGAAAGCGTGAGGTAAAAAATCGGTGGAGGGACCAGGAGGCTGCAGTGCCAAAACCGGCCGCAAGAAGCGAAGCGCTGGGCTGCACGGCATGCTCCACCTGCGGCAGGAAGTCCTTGAAGCGCTGCCTTTGCCTCGTGAAGTGCAGCGGCTTCACGTCCCCTGGCGGTTCTGCCGGTTCCGCGGTCGCGGAGTCGCGAAGAGGAAAAGCCGGGGGACCCCACATCGGTCCCATTTGTGGGGTGCCGCTGAACCGCCGAGCGGAAGGAGGTTCCCCAAAAAATCGGACGCATGTAGGGGTGGTTGGTCGATTGGTTTAAAGGGAAAATCAATTAATATAAGTTTAGGGATCCCTTGACACCAACAGCTCAGATTCGTGAAGGCAAACTTGAGAGCCCTTTGAATGCTTGTTTCATGTTGGCGTCTTTCTGGAACTGTAACCATTCAAAAGGCGCGTAGGTGTCCTTTTTGGCACGTTAGTTTGCTTGTGTCGACAATCCAAAACGACATCCCGGGCGGAGGGGTTGACTTCCCAGTTTCATTCCAGGCAAAGGCCGGGGGGTGTCTTCAAAAACCTGAGGTTTGGACCTCTTCTGCCACGATAAGTCAACTCCCCGTCCCCTCCCACAGCTGATGACTTGAATTGGACACCCAAATCGAAGGTGGATGCGGATGGGGTTCCTGACCTTTGGGAAGTCCCCGGGAAAGAAATAAAAATATGTCCAGTAGTGATAGATTCCCTTCAAAACCAACAGGGGAAAGCTAAAATATTCTTGACCAAATGGACGTCTTCTCGCGCGCAACAGTTCATTCGCCACAAAGACTCGTCTGGCCTCGCAGGCCATAGGCAGACTCAGATATGACGTAGAGATCCTGGCCAAGGCTGTCATGCTCATCTTACCCAACACGACGGCAGTGGAGACGAAAAACACCCAATTGGCATCACCTACACTTGTCTAAGGCTTCAGAGGGGGGCTTGTTCTCCACATGAGACCAGGGAGTAGAGCCCCCGAGCAAAATTGGCCAACACGGGTTTTTGGGGCTACCTCTGTGCCGCTGCTGCTTTCGCACGACTTTTTGCGGCTCATGGACGGTCCACGGGATCTCGGTTGCGTCGATGTCAAGAGATCTCAAGAGACTCACGGTAAATCGAATGCTGACAGATCTTCTGCGGGCTTGCGCTTCCCAGGCAAACGAACGCTTCCCAGCACAGGCGTTGGGCGTTGACTGGTAGATCCCTTTTAGGGAAAGTTGGAAAGGAAAGCCGGCCATTGTGTGGCTGCCCCAAGTCTGAGTCCCGGCGGGAAGATGCAAACCCGCGGTGAAAGGCATGCGCCCTCCAGGCGCGCCCCAAAAGGCACGAATTCCAGTCAAGCGACTGTTGATCGAAGTGAATATCCAATACTCGATCTCCGATACTTTCCACACCGTAGCTCCATCAGTGTGTGTGTGTGTGTCTGTGGAGGGTACCCTTTTCACCTTGGCGTCACGAAACCAAAAAGCGAAACTGGAAATCCATGTTGGGTGGCCCCAATCCATTTTTTTGACGAGCCAATCCATTTTTTATTTTTTTTGACTCGTGGTCTCGGCTCGCCATATTTCGAGAGAGCCTCTCAGTCCACCGCTTTTGGCCTGACCATCTGCCGGCCATCGATGTTTTTCCAGGTATGGCTTTTGGGACCATGGATGCTACGCCAACCTCAGCACGTCAGGCAGTATTGACCGCTTCTAAACAAAAGTGGCCCTACTGTGGATGGACGAAATCCTGCACCGCTTAAGAAACCCTAGAATGATGATTCCCCTGTAAATACCAACAAGCAATGGTTTCCCATCGTTTCAAAGTGGTGCGAACGGACTTCGACCATCCACCATAGCTCCAACATCCATCCCTGAAAACTCCCAAGTGGCCTTCGTGTGCATCGCAGCCCCCAGCCTTTGGGTACTTTGCGACCTGCCTTCTGAACTTGTTGGGTCCTGTCCCTGTGAACTACCCATCCGTTTGTCAGTGACGTCACAGCGCTCGAAATATGCTAGACCCGTGATGGGGAAGGCTAGGGCATTTCCTGGTATTGCTTTTTGGAATTTGAGAGTCAACGATCCCTCTTAAACGGACCATAGACGACATTTGGACTGACCCCCAGGCAAAAAAAAAAAAAGACGAGAGATCGCGCGATCGGCCTGCCGGGCTGTGCCCCAACGCCCACAATCTCGGAGAAGCGCTGAGGGGCAATGAGGAAGACAAGCAAGGCCTAGACGCAAAGCATTCCATGGTAGGGTAAATTAGTTTGTTTCAACAACCAGCCGCTCGTCCACTTTGGTGGGAGAACAACAAGGATAAACAGTAGCGGTTTTTAACAAGATCTGTTTACGAGGATACACCAGTCCTCGAAGAACCTCTTTGACCAACTTGGTTCATTGGTCCCTTGCCAAAAGCCAAACTTTGCGTGGGCTATCTCATAAGCCTTAAGCCCCTCTTTTAATTCAGCCCAAACGTCCGCTCTCCATTTCCCATGGCTGGGAACCATCAAGCAACGCATCTGGCGTCGCCCGGCGTCCCCCGATTCCTGCGGAAGCTCAAACGAGCCTTCTGCGCATGGAGGCGGTTTTCAGCTTGGTCAAATACGACAGACCTCATGCAGACGCTGACTCACAAGTCAGCCTTGCAGTCTCTCAAAACCATCCCAAAACACCAGGGACAGTCCAGGCCGTTGAAAAGCGTGCCATGGTCAAGACCCCTTATATGGGTCATGGTCCGCAGGAACCCTTGCAATGGTTGTCTAAACCCTCTAACTTAGATGTCACTTGCTTCGATCAAACAACTCCGCTCAGTTTCTCAGGAAGCCACTGTGGTCCGTCAATGACTTCTGCCGTCTGCTCCATGCCGCGGGCCGCAGGCAAGCCTGCCCCGTGGTCTTTTAGCTCACTCTGCATGTGCTTTGGGGGTGGAATCGACGTGGGGTCATTATACAATGCATAGGAGTACATGGGTGTGTCTTTTTCAGGGTACCCATTTTGTGCGGTGTTCAAGGGAAACCAGAAGGCAAACCAGAATTCTTTTTGGGGGGGGGGGGGGGGTACCCTAAGAAAAGGCACACCCACATATTATTCTGCAACTGGCATTCCCGACTCTGAGACTCGAGCAATTCATGAAGATTGCATCGGGCTTGGCAAACTTCATGAGATCCGTGGTGACCTAAACTCCGCGACACAGGCGATCTTCGTGCTTTTTCATGACTATTTTTGCGAGGAAAGCGCCTGGAAAGGCATGAAGAGCTTTTTTCTGGCCTCCTCCTCGTCCTTTGGAATGCCATAGCCTGGGCAAATTCCCCGGCACGCACACCTTGGGGGGGGGGATGCGTTCTTCTTGAAGACCAAAATGGACCCAGACTAGAGGGTTGGGGGGGGTGGTGTGTTTCGGTACACCCTCCCACCATTTTTTAAATGGAACCTGACGTTCGGGAAATGGTCCCTTTCAAAGGAAAATGGTCCAAACCAGCACCCCCCGACCCAACAGAACGTCGAACGGTTTCATGTGCAAAAGGTAAGAGAGTAATGGAAATTTCAGGAATCGAATGACCCCTGGTTGATTCTGATTGGGGAGAACTACCCTCAACAGCCGAAACATTCATTGATTCATCACTTTCGGGCACACCTCCTATTGACACCTAGGTCCTCCATACCCTTTTTTCTGTAGTCTATTTTTGTAGGGGAACCCTCCCCCAAAAAAGGGGAGAGAAAGGGCACTACTGGGGGACCTAGACACGGGATGTTTTCTGCCCTCCAGGGTCGCATCATGAAAAAAATATCCAGCTTCGCTCGGGCCACGGCTCATCCAGCTGTCGCAGTAGACCGCATCCACGCCAGTGATGGCCTCGCCATCCATGCAATGTTTGGACATCACCAAAAAAACCGGCGCAAGGTTCAGAAGTGTTCACAAAGGCGACAAAAGAGCTCCGGTCTTTTTTGGGTCATTCTCAGGTTCCCCCATCGAAATGTCTAGCCCCCGGCAAAAACCGGTGGGTCTCGGCGCGCGCGGCATGCGCGGCGTGCCTCCTTTGCTGTGGGCAGCACTTGCACCTTCGCCCTGAGAGCTCTCTCAAGGCTCAATGAGTCTGGGCTTGGGCTCCGGACGCCCAAAGATTGATCATTGGATCGCAAGATGAAAATTCCCCCCGAAAAACCCTCACTCGAAGCCACATCTCGAAGCTGGGGTCTGGGGATGTTTTTTGTATGGGGTACAGGCACACACGAGGCCAACTTCGCTTTTCCGCGACCTCCCTCAAAACTTCAGCTGGAGGGAGAGGCTTCCAGGGCCGCACCCCAACAACCCGTCTGACCCACTCCCCCAGACTCGCCAGACCAAGCTGAACAAATGCGGAGTTTGTTCATTGGCTGCTGTCATGGGCAGCCCAAATGAAAAATCCACTGGGCTCTGTTTGGAGTGGTCGACATCCAACTTGAGACATGAACCAGAGATTTTGAGCTAGGGCACCCCCCCAAATATATATATATATATGTATTATGGATATATATATATATAATATTAGAAAAAACAAAAGCGGTTCATTCTCCTTTTGGCTCCCCTTTTTCGCAATCTCAACAGGGCAACCTCCAAAAAAACCGTCAGACCCGAAAACTTCACCGAGCTCCCGGCCCGGTCTTCTCCGCCATTGCATTCACTTCCTTCCATACCTCGGGAACGGTCAAAACAAACCAGCCAGAGGCCTTACGGCGGGCACTTGCCTGGAGGCCCTGAATGGATGCGAAATCCATAAATCGCACCACTTCAGAAACCCGGAAAAATGAGTCGATTCCCCAAAGTAAATACCAACAAACGTTATGGTTTCAACCATGACTTTAAAGTGGATGTTGTCCGTCGACAGTACCTTTCCTTCATCCCAAGTGCGGGAGTTTGGCCATGCACAGTCCCCTTTAGACGGTTTAGAGGAACCATGGCCAAATGTTCATCCTTTTCACGGGTTGATGGCATGCCTTCCAAGCACCGAGCCTGGGTCAACTGCATGCCGATCACAATGAAGGGGGACGCTCTTTTGGTCAACTAACCTGTGTTTTGGGCCCATAAACTCAAAGGCAAAGTGGAGTTTGATCTGTATTAGACAAAAAAACAAAGAAGTAAAGTAGAGAGCAAAAAAAACATACAAGACGGTTTTGGGTTGGACACCAAGCATGTCCCATGCTTTGCCCTTCAGCCGAGTGCCCGGCTCCTTTCTCAATTTCCCCGGCTCCAGCCTCGGAGCATCCGGCAAGCCCAGGGTGTCTCCACATGGGCGTTTCCCCACCGAAACGGGCGCCCGATCCGAAAAGACATACCTGGAGTCTCCATGACCCTTTAAAACTGGGTCAATGACCCCATTATTTTGGGCAATGGCCAACCATTTTTTAAGGGTCAGAAGGAGACTCCAGGTAATCATACACGCACGAGCCACGGTAACACGGGGCTGACGAGGGTTTTCGTACGCCACTCCCCTTGGAAGCACGCCATGTTCATGTTGTAGCCCATCAGTGCCGCAGTTCCTGAGTTCGAGTGAACAGCTGTCTCCGGTCAAACTCTCAGCATACCAAATTTGAGAGCGACATGAGTAGCCGACAACACTACCATCAAAACGACAGGAACTTACCCAAGACCGATAGCCACCCAAGCAAAACCCACGGGAAACATTGCCCCACCGAAGTGTTTTAAAAAAAAGCTGGCAATATCGCCGCAGGACCCCCTTTTTAATCGGAACGGATTTGGTTTCTCCGATTTGAGGCCTCCTTGGAACTGTCCCTCTGAGCGCCCGGCTCATCAAATCATAGGTTACCTGGAGTGGAGCCATCTCTCAGCACCACAGGTTCCAGTAAGGAGCCGAAACCCAGAAGCCGCCCCTTGGTTGAGGCTTACTTTGGGGTCAAGGTGGAACCCTGTCCGCGCCTATCCTTTCCAAATTGCCTGTCCCCTTCGACTGCGAGCCGCGGGCCTTTTCTGCCGCCCTATGCACCGCTTGGCAGCTGAGGTTCCAGCATTGTTTTCCAAGTCGCCCATATAAGCCATGGTGAAGTCTTTCAGGGCTCCCTGCGAGGCAGCGAATCCGCGACATGGGAGAAACTTCCGATCCGCGCCTTGTGTTCGAAAATCGTAAGCAGGTCTGCCATCATCTGCATTGGGTGCCTGCGAAAAGCCAAAAAAAGAAAAAAGAAAAAACAGAAGAAGAAAAAAAACGGCAAATGCAGCTGGTACTGTGCAAAATTTGAACCCAGCAGCCCGCGTCTTGGACTACTGCGGCCCAGCTGCCCATAGTCATCTAAAGCATTGATGACTGGGATGGAGGACACCTGGCCGGCTTTGGAATGACTCATTGGTCGACTCCGCATCCGGCGAAGGCGGGCGAAGGCGGGCGAAGGCGGGCCCGAAATCGATTTTTTCGCCGCATGAGTTTCACATTCGCGACGTTAGCGTACAGCCTCAGGCTGTCTTTGACAGCCTCAGGGCAGGAATCCTCACCGAGCTCACAAAAGCGGCTGGGTGTGTCTGACAATGTGGGACACCCCCCCTCTCAAAAGAAATGGAGGGTTGGTGTCCCTTTCATCCACCCACCTCAAAAACGGAATACCAACTCTTCACAGAGTTGCACGCCCGAAAACTGGATCTGAGTTGGCCAGGACTTGTTCAAACGCCGCCCTCAGTTGTAGCCACAGGGCCTGGAGACTTTGTCCACCTGGGCGCCAGCGAACTCGTGAAAGCAAAAGCTTGGGCTGCGAAAGAAAGAGCATGATGAGGAGGGGCGGGGAGGAAGGAGGGGGGGGGAGGAGGGGGGAGGAGGGCGGAAGGATGATCTGAGGAGGCGGAGGATGAGTACACAAGCCAAACCCAAAGGGGGCACCCCTTAAAAAAACGACACACCTAAACACCTGCATAAGCAGATAAGCAGGTGTCAAAATCAGGCCAAGTGGCCCCTCAAATGTTGGCCTCCCTTTTGGTTGCGATTCCACCCTATCCAAAAAACAGGGCTCATTCTGCTAAGACAACCCACATACCTCCTGTGCGAAAGATGAGTTGCGGTCAAAACCTTGCACTCTAAACGGGGTACCCTGAAAAATCGACATGCCCCCAAATCTACATCTATTCATGGCTGGGGCCGCCTCTTGGCCTTCACTTCGGGGTTGGATTGATCGGCCTCTGGGCGCTTTTCCGCGGGAGCAGAGCGGCACAGCTCCTGACAAATCGGATGGGCGATGCTTGGAAGGCCCTCTCGTGGGTTGTCTTTTTGGGGGGATGGTATACGGACTCCAAACAGTTGGACGCGTTGCTTCGCCGTGTCTGAAGAGAAAACCCCTTTTTGGGATTGTATCGGAAAGCTCGTGGAAATCTTATCTTGGTTTGTTGATCCCTTGCCAGCGAAACTTTGAGTGGGATATGTCATGAATCCAACTCTAAACTCTAGCCCGGAAGTTTAAGGAATCATATAGCTGGGAGCGATCGAGTTCTTTTTTCCGCCCATTTCTTTGGAGGGCCGACCCCTTTTACAAGACAAACCGATAAACCAACACCCAAGGATACCGACATCCATTTCAGGACTTGTTGACGCAAAGCCAGGTGTTGGGCGCCAACGCCACCGGTCCTTCATCATGCTCAAGAAACCTGGGCATGCTTCGATTGCCCCACGGACATGGAACCCAGAAAATCCCCCGTTCATGAAAAACGGTAATTAACCAAGACACCCCAGAACGCCATGTTGGGATAAGCGATGCATCTGAGATCTGCCAAGTTGCTGCTGTATTCGAACATGCTGAGCCTTAGAATTCAAAGGTGCAACTCGCCTCATGTTCTGGAGCCCATGAGCAACAGCGAGACACCCAGTGCTGCCCAAGAACAGGAAGCGCGCGTGCTTGCGATCCTCATCTGCCTGCAGAGTTGTTGTTTTTCTCCGCACCGAAAATGCCTCAAGTCAAGGTGTCTATTTGATTCATATGCCTTATGGGTTTCGCTCTGTTTGTTCATTTGCCGGGAACCTTTCTTTGGGGGGGGGTTGGCTTGAGGAGAACGCAAAGGAAAACCCGCCCGATCTTCGAAAATCCAAGTCATCCCGTCCTCATCCGAGACTGCCGCGAGCTGGGCCAGGATGGCCTCCCCGGGCTGGGAAGGTCGACTACCCATGGAAGCGGACGAGCGGAGGGCTTCGAAAGACGACCTTCCTGTTGGGAAAGCCCCCCAAAGCGTCCGGACTTGGGTGTCATTATTTCAAGGACCCCCCCCGTCCCAAAATAAAAGTGGTGTTCCTCTTGGTTCCCCTTTCCAGCCAAAAGGGGGTTCCCTCACACCCACTTGAATGATTGGAAAGAGGGCAGGGTCTGTCAGCTTCAACTCTGGCCAAGTTCGGCCAACCCACCAAAACCAAATAAAAAGTCCTTGGGCAAGTGATCCCCAAGGATCCGTTTGTCGGGTTTGGGAGTTGAGGACCCCCCCCTGGGGCATCAAAAATCGGTGGGTCCCGAATCATGTCACACCAACCCACTTTTCAGGCCCCCCATCTTAAACAAAAAGGAAGAAAAAAAACATAACCCTGGTAAGTGGGGTATAACTCCATGGTCGCCAACAACTTACTAAGTACCAAAACCTCCAAGTAGCCCTCTGCCCCCCAAACTCTCCCCTCGCCTCCCGCGAGACCTCCGGCACTTCCACCGCGCAGGCGGACAGCACCCGCTCCTGCAGAGGAAGCCCGAGGTGTCCAATTGGGAGAAAAAACAAAAAAGATGTCGCTTTTTGGAGGAAACAGGCTGGTCAACAACCTGGTACTCTTGGTGTTTCTCTTGCTGTTTGCTGTTTGCTGTTTTGGAGGGTACCACATGCTTGTGGAAACCAAGAGGGAAACCAAGAGGGAAACCGTCATTGTTGGGAATTAGAAAAAGACACACCCGTACAGATTGACACAATGCACTGGTTCACAAAAATCGAAACAAAGTGAAAGCGGAATCCATCGATGATCCAAGCTGACATAAGGACACCTATGCTGACGCGATACACACGATGGCAACGCCGTCCACCGGATTCAGCCTGGTGGATTGATAAGATTCGCGGATTGGCAGGGGCCCCCAAACAAAAAGTAAAAGGGAGATTCTCAAACTGGTAAACTTTGGGTTGGTATTTGAAGGGAAAATTCAAAGAAACCCCTTTCCTTTGAGAAACACCGACATATGCTCGAACAAGAAGACATCACCCGGATGAACGCTGGGTGTCCTCCATCAGGGCCACGTACTCCCGGTACGCTGCATGCCACTCCAAGCGCTGCTCCTGAGAGAAAAAACAGTTTCAGCTTCCCTCATTGGCGATTTGGAGTGGTTTGGGAGGTTAGGGGCTGGTTTCCCATTTGCTCTCAACGGTTTGGGTTACTGATTAAAGAAGTTTGGGCCGCCCGTTTGGGTTGGGGGATTGGGCGGTGTCCCCTCTACCCTCACCCAAAAACCAGCAAATGGCTCAAAACCAAATCCAAACCAATCCAGCCCACCCAGTTGGAGGCAACGCCCCTGGTCATGGCGGGGGAAAAACCGCAGACGCCTGCAGTTCGAGGGCATTGTGCATGTCGATGCCTTCAAAGAGCCTCGGAAAATACACATGAGCTGTGCCCGAAAACGCGACTGCTGATCCTACCAACATGGGTCTTAGGGGTGTGTATGGCTGGGTGGCAAAACACATAAAACCCTATCATAATGCCCAAAACCAAGGTCCAACATCGACATTCTCGATGTTGATTCCGGGGAACTGCATTCAACAACTGTTTTAGTATACCGTAATACCTGAATCTTCCAGGTTTGCATTTGTCCCGCCGTTTGCAAATGTCAGTCCTTTGGTCGAACACTGTTTCCCTGCAAAAGTGTAGTTCCAAATTTGGCTGGAAACGTGGCCGGGACAAGTCGCCGTTTGGTCGGGGATTATCACCAGTTGGCCAGGGAATGCTGCCGTTTCTTACTTCATGGAATTGCCAGAAGAGAAGAAAAGTGAAAAGTGCCTGGAGACGCCAAGAAATGTTGTTTCTCTGAAAACGAAAAGGCATGAAAAATACACACTTTGGAAGATCCAGGTATGCGGTATGCAATAAGAGGTCAATCCTCTGTATCAGCGTGGCTCAATCAAGATGCCTGGTAAAGGTTTGCATGGGCCTAAAGATCACCTATGAAACCAGGAAAATGGGCCTTGCAGGGTCTACGGACAAATTTCGGTCGGTGATAGGGCGATGGGCGTGGACCCCTGTGTCCTCAAGCTGACGAATCATTCTGTCTGCTCGTGTGGAAGCGTTTGACCCTTCTTGATTCAAAGGGTGTTGTGGCTTTCCCAACTGCGAGAAAAGCAGCTGAAGCCCACAGCAAAGCACTGAAGAGGAACCCGCTTTGGCATCATCCCAAAGGGAAGCTCGCTTAAACAAGGTTTTCCTACCAGGAAATACGGTGTGTCTTAAATTGGGGGCACGGTGCATGTCCCAAGAAAATATTGGGCTCCGCTTCTGGTTTCCATGTTCAAGCCCGAAAGGGCTCTGTGAGACACCCATTTACCACGTTCCCAACCTGAACTCCTGGTGGCTCAAGGCTCCCTACTGAAGAAGCAAACATTTGGGGATACCCCCAGCTCCAAAATTAGCGGCTCCCCTCCATGCACCAGCTTCATATTGCTCATCCCCCACTCACCCTGGCGCGGGGCGGCAGCTTGGATCGCATAAATGCCTCGGCATGCGGGCTTGGGGGCTTGGGGGAGGTGGGGGGGTTGGAGAGTTTGGGGGGGGTGGAAGGAGGTTGGGGAGGTTGGGGAGGTTGGGGAGGTTGGGGAGGTTGGGGAGGTTGGGGAGGTTGGGGAGGTTAGATTTTGGTGTGGGAGGCTATGGGGCGCCCCCGTTCCAACCCAAAAAGGTTTCAACTGAACTACTCAGCTTTCAGGTTGGGGGGAATCAAACGCCCAACCTGGGATTGCACCCACTCAAGAATTAGCCCCTGGGGGGGGGGGGGGGGGCTGCCATTGATTGCTTGGCAACGATTGGAAATGATCCCAAATGCAGGAATCATTAAGATGTAAACTAATCGATGCCCCAAAACCAAAATAACCGTTGATAGGATATAGGATCTCCTCCAATAGTGGTGCATTAGCAAGAAGATCACCCAACATTAAAAGAAGTGTACCAGAAATGATAGGTATTGCTAATCAAGAAATGAAAGCTGTGATCAAGAAAGAGAATGGAAATAATGGGATAGCCGTTAATACAATGTTACAAGATAAAAGTTAAGAGATGTAAGACATGAAGACATACCAGAGATTGCTAATCCTAACATAAGATGTCCCGTTTACTTGAAGGTGACAAAGTCATAAAAGAAGTGGATAATGGTGGATATAAAGTCCATCCCGTACTACCTCCAAATTCGGAGATTAAAGAAAGGAGTAGGAAAAGTTATGAAAGTAAAAGAATTACAATAGAAAATTATTGACTCTAGGATATACCACTTCTGGAGATCCTTGAAAGATAGGTAAAGAAATAATGTCCAAATCCTCCAAACAAGCCAGGCAGTAGTAAAAAGATCAGAAGTTCTGGTTTTCTGGAGACATTATCCTATTTCATGATGAATATAATTATGTTATTATAAGGACTGATACTAATGTGCCGGAGATTCCAAAGATGAATCCAGATGATAAAAAATAGATTCCCAAGCCTTTATGATTACAATTGTGAACTAATGCACGAAATAATGTAGCAAAATAATAAAATATAAATAATATAAGTCTAGCCGAGTCTAGCCATCTTACCGTTCCTTTATCTCACGGTCCATTTCCTGTCCATCCGTCCCGCCACATAGGCCACAAAACTCATAAAACCTTGCTATGTTGGAACATGCTGAGCCAATGCCCAAGGGTGTAATCTGTAGTCCGTAATCCCAGCGTGTAGTAAAACCTTACAGCATGCCCTGCTCACTGAAGCCGTCCACCGTGGCCAAAACTCCAAATGTTGCGGCTCCCTGTGCAGGAATCCTTCATCACGCTTGCCTAGTTTCACTAAGGGGTTGATGACCATCCATGCTTCGGGTAAAAGGGAAAGTGCTACCCCACTTTAGGATAAGGGAAGCCACTGCTATTTTGTTGGAGCCCCTATCTTTGTAAGATTTTGTTCAGGGGAACCAAAAGGAAAACCGTTGCGCCATTTGGAGTCCAAGCAAAAACACACCCAAATAGAAGGTTTGATGAGTACAAAAGACATATCTATATAAGGAAGCGTTAAGGTTTTGGATAGGACCATGTCCAATCAACTTGTACCCTTTCGGGGTCTAACAGGCCTCACATGAACCCAGGACAGTATTACTTTCCCACCCCAAAGGGACATAAAATGGACATTCGGCTGCTTTGTCGGGTATTTACACGGTTTACCAACAATCTCATCAGCAACTCGCATGTAGCATGGTCATCGTTCCCTGGTAGGAATTGTCTAAAGCCCCTAAGAGTATGATGACATTTGATGTTCATCTCTGCCAACCCCAAGCAACGGGGGGTCCTATATGCTATACGTCCTTTCAATATCATCCGATCCAAAGAAAACAAACTCGCTTGAAACAGGCCAACACGTGATGCTTGAAAGCATCAAAAGGGGACGTCTCCCTGCGTAGCCTGATTAAACGAACCTATCTTTGAACCATGGCAGACGTGTGACGTGGGCTTGCGGCGGTCCTTCTTCCTTGCGTCCCCTTGTGTGCGCCATGCCATTCCCATTTAGACAGCAAATATTGACCAATTGCTTGTCAACTGTCAGTTCTTCCATCCACAGTAGTGATTGTCAATTAGTGAAGGTTGGTGGAGGTTGACAGGGATGGTTGTCATGGACGCCCCCGCTGCCCTCTACATCCCAGCCTGCGCAGCTGATTGGACCTCATCTAACGCAATGACATCCTCCAAGATCTCCAAGACGTCAGCCATGGCGCAAAGAATCCACGGCAGGAAGTCGCTGGGGCTGTGTTTTCTCTTGTCGGGGCCAATAAGGGTCCAAAAAGTAACGTGTGTTCATGTGTGTGTGTGTGTGTTGCCGTTTCTCGTTGTTTTCAAGGGCTTAAATGGAGAAGCGTTGTGTTCAAGATTTGGTCGTGTCGGAGTGTTTCTTGGACGAACCAATTGAACATTACTCCGTTTGTTTGCCCGTTTCAAAGAGTTGCCACTTGCATGCCAAGCTCTCTGGCCCAGCCCGCGGGTCTGAAGAAAGTGGGGTCGAATTTTAGCTGGCAACTTAAACCAAGAAGCTCCGTGGGCTTCACATGCCAAAATTGTGACAAGCTTCACGCGTGGGAAAAAGCTGCACCCTTCCAGAGAGATCAGGTTGGCAACTTGGAGCACATTCCGAAAGAGGAAAGCCGGGCAAATCCAGGCCAGCCGCAGAATATGGCGCCAAAAGTAGGGCATGTCCAAGGGCATGGTCCCTCTGCGAAAACCTGAAGCAGGGTTCTGTGGTTCAACCCCGGGTGGTTCAAACCTTCTGCTTCCGCTTCCTTCTTGAAGGCCCGGTTTTTTTTTTTCTCCGGGCGGCGAAGCCCCGCCCGTTTCTCGGGACTGCCTGCGCGAGGCTTCGAAGACCCTTGCGGCTCATCACCCGCGCGGTGATGCCCTGGCCTCGGAATGCGGAGCTGTGGACCTGCGGACCTCTGGACCTCCGGTTCCAGTCGACTGCAAGCGAGAACCACCGGCTCCAAGTCTTCTTCCCTTGGCTATGGCCCAAATCAGCCCCGGAGCGGCGAGGCTTGCGGAGGGTCCCGAGGACTGCGACGGTGGAGGGTTCCCGGAAGGTTCTCAGGTTTTCCGTGGAGCGGTTTCCGGATAGAGGGCGGTGAAGCGAGTTCTGCCAGCGGCTACCTGGCACCAAGGGTATTCAAAAGGGGATGCATCTGTGCTGAGAGGAACCGCTCTCAAGCACGCTGGTTGCTGCTGGAATTTGTTGGAACCAGCCGCTGTCTTTGAAAGGGAAGCCAAAAAGTTGCTTCAACATGTATTCTTTAAGCCCCAGCTGCCCAAAGGACACAGCAATCAAAGGTTCAGTTTCGGGGGACATGACTGAACATGGACCAAACAGGGGAAACCAAAAGGTCATTTCAGGTCGATTCGCTTTGGGCCAGAGAGAAACTGTAAACATATTTGGATGTCTGTTCCTTTAAAAACGCCAAAGAAGGATACCCTCAAAAAAGAAACACCCATATGTCCACCAAGGTTTGTCCCAAGCCTGGCAGTTTCACTCCTTTTTGCCCTGCTCGAAGCTGGCAATCGGAGGGTTCTTTGGCCACGGACTTCGTGGCTTCCCTCATTGCTTCGAGCAATCTCGACAGCACTTCCCTCTTGCAAGAGCGGGCGTTCGGGGACACATCCAAGAAGACTTGGGTGAAAGAGGGCAGAAGAAACTGACCGTCACACGGAGGAACATATACCACTTACTTTCACCCTTCTAAGACCCCTTCCGCGGGCATTCAAGTGAAAGATATCGCATCCGCATGGAGATGCCTTCACTGGCTCCGACTCATCGTGCCTTTCCATCCTCCTGAGCTTTGCGCCGCACCGCTAGGTCCAGATGGAGCCTGCTGTTAACCAAAACCATGACAAGAATTGGGCTTCAACTTGTCGATGGGGCTGTCCCTGACCTTCATCCACCCAGGTTTTGATTGCGGCTCGGGTGAACCCTTTTCACTCGGCCTGCAGGAGGAAAGGGTCCAAATGACCTGGCGCAAACATGCCACTGCCTCCCTCAAAAGCACCCCCAGCCCCCCGCCCAAACGGCAAAATCTGGAAGCTGAATCTTGAGATTCCGTGTTGGTATGTGTGTGTGTGTCAGTACGCGCTTACCTGTTTTCTTGATTTGGCTGTGAGTCAGAATTGGGTTCCCAAAATGGAACCCTGGTAAATAGAACCAAGGACCAAACATGAGGTCCCCTGGTGGTTTCATTTTGACCCATACCCATTTCGGATTTACCCTCCCTGCAGATTGGGGGTTCCCAAAGTGAAGGATCCCTTCTGAAATGGAGCACCCAAAACAGAGGGTGCTTTCCCACAGTCCCTGTATAAGGATACAAAAAAGAGTCGCACAGCCAGTCGTGACGTGAGCCGACAAAATTACGCAAGTTTCCCCAAGTGGACGTGGAAATGTTGGTTGGTCTCAACCCCTGCTTTTTGTGGTTGAAACTAGGTTGGCTCCCTTCTCGTCCTCAAACAATAACAACCAACTACCAATCATATCTAGGTCCTCCAGTAGAGAGGTTAGAATAGAGGGCGGGTCGGCATGGGGGCTGAGTTTTTCAGATTCCTGGGGGCTGAGTTTTCAAATTCCTGGGGGCTGAGTTTTTCAGATTCTTGGGAGCTGAGCTTTTCCATTAAAAACACTAACAAAAACAAAAATATAAGATCAACACCCGTGACCTCTTAGATTTATTGGGGTGCGTTTTTGTTTTTTTTGGCTGATGACATGCAAGCACAGATTCATGTTCGATCCAATGAAGACTCAGATGCATCCAGACCTGGAAAATGAGCTAGCTTCAATCTGCACAGAAGACAGCCTGTTGAGAACTATTTTGCACAAATATCATTGTTGGACACAAATATTTAGCAAACGTGTGTCTGTAGCTTATTTTTTGATAATTGGCATGCTTACGCATGCCAAGTTTATAAACCTCAGGGTGCTAACTTTTGGAAGACGTATGTTTGGCACAAATCTTCAACACAAGTTGCATACGTATGCAATATTTTGGAAGACGTATGCTTAGCAATCTGCAAGCAGATGTATGTTTGGGACAAATATTATTGTTGTGTTGCAATTCTGAAACACGTAAGTATGGCAAGCACAGCTTGCCACGCATACGAAATCATAAGAAAGGTAAGATATCGCTGATCTATGCAGCTGTCAGCTGCAAGACTCAGCTCTTTTTACAGTTGGATGTTCAATATTTTTCAATATACGCATGGGCTCTGCCCATGCTCTTGAGAAAAGACAGCTAACACAAACATATTTATCGCATAATGAGCTGGAGCAATTGGAGCACAGCTCCAATCTAGTTGCTTGAGCTCAAGAAGCACAAGATGCAAAGATGAGCACCTGCAACGATATCTGCAGATGCAAATAACATTCTCTGCATAAAGCTGTTCAGCTTTGGAATAAGAGCTTTGGAATAAGATTCTCTGCAGCTATTCGTGTTGCTGAAATGCTCTTGCAACAGTAAAGCTGCTCAGAATAGATTCAAGTAGACACAAGCCACAAGCAATTGCTTGTGATGAGATGTTACCTGTAGAAGATGAAATGAGAGATGAGATAAATTATCTCCAGTTACCTGGAGTTACCTGCAGAATATCTTGGAAGAGGCTTATGTTCTGTTGATACACATCTCATCATATGGTTGATGTCTTGCATCAAGAAAGCTTGCATCAAGAAAGCATCAACAAAGTATTGTCTTCAGATGATGGGCTGTGTTTTTTGGTTGTTTTTTGTCTTTGGTTTTCTTGGTGTTTATGAGCAAAGGCGCAAAAACACAACCAAAAAAACAAAAAAAAACAGGCCCATGGCCCTGAACTAGCAGATGCAGATGATGGGCTGTGTTTTTGTTTTTTTTGAAAAAAACTCAGCCCCCAGGAATCTGAAAAACTCAGCCCCCAGAAATCTGAAAAAACTCAGCCCCCATGACGACCCCTTCTGTTAGAATAAGGGTACCCTTTTTTCTGTAGTTCCCCAGATAGCTGAAAGCTATAGGGGTTCTAACTTCTAGTAGAGAAGGGAAAGTGATTTGCGGATTGAGGGCCGGGCGCTGGGGGGCATGCAGTTTGGGGTGCTGTTTTGCGAGCTTAACGGCCGGGGGCTAGGGGCTATGCAGTTTGCAGTGCTGCCGGGCGCTAGGGGGCGTGCAGTTTGAATTTGGTTTTGGTGGAGGTGCTGTTGTGCAAGATTGACGGCCAAGCGCTAGGGGTCATGTGATTTGGGGCGCTGGTGGAGGTGCTGTTTTGCGAGATTGACGGCCGGGTGCTGCAGTTTCGGGTGCTGGTGGAGGCGCCGCTTTGCGAGATTGACGGCCGGGCGCTAAGGGGCATGTAGTTTGGAGCGCTGGTGGAGGTGCTGTTTTGCGAGATTGACGGCGGGTTGCTAGGGGGCATGCAGTTTCGGACGCTGGTGGAGGCGCCGCTTTGCGAGATAGGGGGCATGTAGTTTAGAGTGTTGGTGGAGGTGCTGTTTTGCGAGATTGACGGACGGGAGCTAGGGGGCATGCAGTTTCGGGCGCTGGTGGAGGCGCCGCTTTGCGAAACTGACGGCCGGTGCTAGGGGGCATGTAGCTTGGAGTGCTGGTGGAGGTGCTGTTTTGCGAGATTGACGGCGGGTTGCTAGGGGGCATGCAGTTTCGGGCGCTGGTGGAGGTGCTGTTTTGCAAGATTGACGGACGGGTGCTTGGGGGCATGCAGTTTCGGGCGCTGGTGCCGCTTTGCGAAACTGACGGCCGGGTGCTAGGGGGCATGCAGTTTGCGGTGCTGAGTAAGGCGCTGGTGCCTGTGCTGTTTAAGGCTCTGATGGACAGCGGGGGGTCACTCAGTTTGGGGTGCTCTTTGAGGTGCTGGTGCAGGCGCATTAGTTTGGGGAGCTGATGCAGCTGTTTTGGGGTACTGTTTGGGGTGCTGTTTGGGGTGCTGTTTGAGGCGCTGCTGACGTTGTGGGCGCAATTTTCGGAGATTGCGGGCGGGTGCTAGGGGGCGTGCAGTTTGGGGTGGTGGTGCAGGTGCTGTTTTGTGTTGCTGTTGGAGGTGCTGCTGACCGCGTGGACTTATTTCCCAGATAACTGGAAACCATAGACTTCTAATGAAGAAGGGAAATTGTTTCGCAAGACCGACGGCTGGGAGCTAGGGGGCATG
Organism: Effrenium voratum; assembly: GCA_963377175.1. NCBI lineage: Eukaryota > Dinophyceae > Suessiales > Symbiodiniaceae > Effrenium > Effrenium voratum. The sequence goes on along the minus strand of CAUJNA010003736.1, from coordinate 365,198 downwards.
CGCTTTGGGGTACTGGCGCAGGTGCGGTTTTGGGCGCTGTTCGGTTCAGGTGCTGGTGACAGTGCGTGACGGCAGGATGCTCGGGGACGTGTCCGGTGCTGGCGCGGGTGCTGCGTTGGGGTGCTATTGGGGCTGCTGTTTTCGGGCGTTGGTGATGGTGCGGGCGCATATGGATGGCAGGGTGCTAGGGCGGGTGCTGTTTGGGGTATCGTGGTTGTCGCAGCATCATGGTGCTGGCCGCAGCATCATGATGCTGTCATCAGCATCATGATGCTGTTGAACCGATTCGGACGTTGTTGCTGCTCTAACTGTCGCGCGTAATGGTTCGTAGCTGGTGTATCATCATGATGTTGTCAACCACGTTATGATGCTGCTGCAAAACGCTGCAATGCCGCGTCATGGTTCGTGGGTGTGGTGGCGGGCATAATGCCGTCAACATCAGGATGATGCGGAATTTCATTACACTGTCGCAAGATGATTCGTGGCTGTGGTATCATCAGGCTGCTGCCCTTGCCATCACCATGATGCTGTGAGCATCATCATGATGCTGTCCGCATCATCATGATGCTGTCGAACTCATCAGGACGTCGTCTCTGCCTTTTTTCTGCTAGATATGTAGCGCGGATTTGTTCGTGGCTGGTGTATCAGCATCATCCTGTCAACATCATCGTTTTGCTGCTGGACTCACTAGGGCGTTGTCTGTGCGTCTCTATGCTGAGTAGCTGTGGTATTTTCATGACGCTGTCAACATCATCAAGATGCTGTCAACATCATCATCATCATCATCATCATCATCATCATCATCATCATCATCATCATCATCATCATCATCATCATCATCATCATCATCATCATCATCATCATCATGCCGCGGGAACCATTATGATGCTGCGTCATGGTTCGTAGCCGTGGTGTTCTATCTGGGGTCTATGCTGGTGTGTTTTCTATTCTAGTAGGGGAACCCTCCCCAAAAAAGGAACCGTAAGAGGGCACGATCCTGGGGGACCTAGATATCCGTCATCTCCGCTGCGGCGCCTTCGTCCTTCAGAGATCCGTACACCACAGCCCGGGCAGCCCCCAAGTCGAGCTCATCACTCGCGCGCATGTCTCCCCAAGCGGCGAGTCCCACCTTTCAGCGCCCAGGATCTCGCATTTTCTTTGGGTAGCGTTGCGGGTTTTGGGGAGGCTCCCAGGTTTCAGCCTGGTTTGAAGGGAAACCCAAGGGAAAGCGCTCATTTTGAGAACCCACCCCCCCCAACCTCTATGTTGACACATACCCAATTTGAGGTGTGAGTGATTTCGACCCGGGTATTCGCAAAGCATGATGGCACGATCACGTGACTGCATCTCAATCCTCTCAATGATCCCCTCCCCCGCCGCACAACGATGCACGTCCCCCCAATCGCGGACAAGATGCAATCGCACCAAGCAATGATGCCGCGGAGGAAGATATGAGCGCCGGGCAAAGCTGCTTGTCGGGTCCTCAAGGAAGAGTCAATATAAACAAATCAGGGGGGGCCGCCGAATGGCAACGGTGTTCCTTTTGGTTTCCGTTCTAACCCGCCGGAGAAGGATGCCCTCAAAACACCCCATGCCGGCATGAACATGGGATCAAAACCTTTCTTTCGCCAGGCATCCATCATGAATCCTTGGCTGCAAGCAGACTCGCCACGGAAAGCGTGGACCCGGCATCGCACTTCGCACCAAGTCACAGCTGCAGCAGCAACGTGCCCAGGCTGAGACAGCATCCTACACTGCAGGCGAAACCAAAGTACAGCAGGTAGACGGATTTCATCTCCTCAGTTTTCTATCAATCCCATGATCAAGGTTACCCTCTAAATGGGCGGGAGTACGACCCCCCAAAGCAATTGTGAGAATCGGACTCAGTCGAGTGCTGTGGCACAAGAACCAAAAGCAATTTCTTGCAGCAATGTCGCCATCACAGCGATGAAGCCGATAATAGAGAGAAAGACGTCAACAAGGGCTCCCCAAAAGTCGGCGAATGCAAACCGCAAGAGAGCCACTGCTGCCTGCCTCAGGGACAGAGAGCTAGGGCAAAGCCGATTTGGTACTGCATGGCAATGGGTAGTCCATAGTGAGGGCAAGATGTCCTTTGCGAACGAGTCACGTGCATGATAATCGTTCTCTTCAGTCCAAGGCAAGTCGGCGACCACTTCGCAGATTCCCAACCTCAGGCGAAACTCCACGTCGCACGTATCAGCTTCATTCCAGTTGCTGTTTTGGAGCCCGGGGCTTTGGTGGCGAAATGGAGGGGGGGTTCTTCCTAATCAAATCCCAAAGCACCAATCCAAATCATCAATTCAGGGCAGACGTCTTCCAATGGTCCAGCCGGCTTCCTGTGCACCAAACCACGCTTGAGGGTGGCAGGCTAAAACATCTCCATGGCCGTCCGAAAGCCAAAGCCCAGTCATTTGGATCTGTCTCGGAGGGAACCCGCCCCAAAGGCTGTTGGGCAAGTCAAGGGGAAAAAAACAAAAGCAAGAGGACGCCGACCAAGCAGCGAAACTGACCTCCTGGAGCGGGTGTCTTCTCGAGGAACACTCACTGGCATAGGTGTCCCTTTTGGGAAAATAGATGGCACTGGTAGTTGATTGAACCACCAGGTAAACCAGGTCCTATGCTCACTGGTCCTCTCCTCCCTTCCCCTCTCCGCCCAGCAACGTGGGGAAGAAACGCCATCCATCGCGCGGCAAAGGCGCTGCTACATTGGAGGCTTGAGGCCACTTGGCTGCGAAGAAGCAGGAAAAAGGGGAAGAAGAAAAAAAGACTATCCCGGTGGATCCATTCACCTGTGGAGTAGGTAGCCAAGGGAACCACCCGTTAAAACCAAAAGGACCATAGCTGGTTGCGTGCTTTGTGGGTAACTGGGGTCCACTGGGTATGCTTTGTGTATGGCCATGTGCGTGTGATACGCCCGAAGGACTGGAATCTCAGAATGGAACGCTGGAGGCGGCCGCATATTCTGAGGCGGGAGCACATTCGGGAAAGAACTCTCCCTGTGTCCTGGATTGGCCGGCTGGCTGCACAATATCGCCATCATACCAGGCATGAAGATCATGAAACTGGTCACCTGAACCTCATGCGGGGTTGTAACCGAACATAGAACTCCAAAGTGGGTGGTAGCCTCGTGGCGTCCCTTTCAACCATCCCCAAACCGGGAGGGAAAAAAGAACCACCGACCCAGACCTTCCTATGTGAGCCCATACCCATGGACAATTTCTTGATTCATGAGCCTCCCAAGCGAAGGCGAAACTGGGCGGTGCCCCTTGGATCTCCGCAAGAGACCCACGCGATTCATGGGTGCACCTGACACGGATGGAATCTCATGATTCGGTTCCCTTAGGAAGCCATGAGCTTGTTTTCAAACTCCCAGGTTTGATGGCGGCCAGAGGGTTCATGGGCAAAAGGCAGTTTTCCCCTTCGCCCCAAATGAAGCCGTGGGAATGGAACCAGACCGGGAATCGGATCGGTGTTGAGTGGGGGAATCGGATCGTGTCTGGGCTTCATAGCCATCCATGCAGGCGATTTCGGACTTCGCAATCCTCGATGCTCTCTTTGGCACCCAAGGGGGAGTCGGCGATGGAGTAGAAGATCGCCTGACCTCAGTGAAGGGCTTCAGCAAAGCCATCGCCAGCTGAGCGTGCCATCCACCAATCCATGGGGGTTGGGGATTTGAAGCATTCCTGTAGAGGGCTAATGGGTCAAACCACCCCCCGAACACCTTTGGGCAAAGGGACGAAGCCAGGCGTCTCTCGGTCTTCTTTGAGCCGCCAGCCGCCGAGTTGGTTCATGCCGCACTCCAGGGACACCCGAGTGCCTCAGCGTGAAACAGGCCAAAGGGTCAACACCGCGCCTCTCCCAACCTCTCCCATCCTCCCCATATCTGCCCCAACTTTCCCAGCAATCGAAGACGCGAAAAGGAAGAAAAAAAGCGCGGCAAACACGGAAATTGCCCTCCTCCCTCCCCCCACCTTTCCCGACCTCCCAACCTCCCCCCCTCGGCCCCACGCCTTCCCCTCCCACGCACAAGGCCCCGGCGCAAGGAGGGCTTCTCGAAGAGTGTGAGAAGGGAGCAGCCTGGGGTCAAATCCCGCTGACCAACCGAGAACAGCCAAACAAAGTCCGTCGCCAGATTTGCGGGGAATCCACTTGCTGTCTTACCGAGTCAAGTGTGGAGAACAGCCAAACAAAGTCCCTCGCCAGATTTCCGGGGAATCCACTTGCTGTCTTTTGACGGCACCCCCTTGTCTGCCTCAAAAGAAAGCAGCCAGAGCCAATGGAGCCGGACGACCTATCTGGAGACAAGAAAGACCAGCGTTTGTTTCCCCATTTTGGGAAGTTCAGCCCTCCCAAGGCGGGTCTCGTCCAAAAGCGAAACCTTGGGGCGTCCGGCCCTTGAGGATCTCCGAGAACCGGTCGAAGCCGGTGTTCATAAAGTGCCTCGCCGCCCGTGCGAGCCCGTGACCATGTCTCAAAATTGGAATCGCACCCGCCAGCATGGCAAGTCTCCTTTGTGGTTTCCTTTAGAACCACCCCAAAAGGGATCTTCCCCAAAAAAAGATACACCCAAATGGCAGTGGCTCAAAATTAAACAGGAGGGGTAACGCAGGCCTTGGTCCATGTTTCCACTCACCAGGGTTCCATCGTGCTTCCGGCCTTTTGAGCCACCGCCAAATGGGTAAACAAAAATTCATTGGGGACCCTTGAGGTGGACCAAATTCGGGGATTTCTGTCCACCAATCACTTTTCAGGAATTGGGTTCACCGTGCACTTGCTGTTGCCGGTTTTGGGCCTGATCCCCCCCCCCCCAATAAATCAGCTGCGCCCACAGAGGCCCCGTGCGAACTTGAGTGAGTTTCATAGCCCAAATGGACTCCTTTCCACCAAAAAAAGACCCGCCTCCTGGACTCCTTCATGGCAGTGGCCACTCGCAAGATGTCCATGACCTGCGCGAATCCAAGCACGCAAAGAACACCCCGAAACGGGCGGGTAAAAAAAAGGGGGCGTGTTTTTTTTTTTTTTTTCTCGGACGCATGTCCATGGATTATGTCCAACTTTGGGTTTCCACGGAAAAACAATGTGTGAAAACACCCATGCCAGTTGAAGGCGGAGTGTGAAGAGGCGCAGGGCGCCTCATCCTTGGTCACATCGAACATGGTCAGCATGTGCCTTGCTGTCCTGCAGCTTTCTCACATGCTGAGTGGATGGCCCAAAAAAAGTTCAAACTGTATATGTACCACCGAAACGGTCTTCCCAAAAAGCTTAAAGTTCATGAACTCAGGAAGTGAGCTTTGGTCAAAATCCACGAGAGCCGGGTTTCTACCGCTCGGGTTGGCTCTAAATGTACGGGTCGATCGCGTACCTTCGGAGGCCCGCTAGCCCCAAAAAAGGAACAATATGTGGTGCATGACCAAATTTCCCTTGGGGTAGCGGCTTGGGGACGAACAAGGCATCTAAAATACCTGCATGAAAGCATGAAAGCATAAATACATGAATAAATAATTAAATAAATGAATGAATAAATAAATAAATAAACAAACAAATAAATAAACAAATAAATAAAGTAAAAAAAGTAAAGTAAAAAAGAAAAAAGTAACATAACATGACATAAAAAGAAATAACATGACATAAACTGACATAAAATGAAATGATAATATATACATTTATATCTATGTGCTTATTTCAAAAAGGAAGATAATACAAAAAAAAGAATCAGAAAAAACAGCAAGCAAGCAAGCAGCAAGCCAGCCAGCCGGCCAGCCAGCCGGCCAGCCAGCCAGCAAGCAAGCAAGCAAGCAAGCAAGCAAGCAAGCAGGTAGAAAATTACGTGAAGGAAACAATAAAGCAAAACAAGCAAATCACTAAATTGCTGCATTAATAAATGACCAAATAAATAATGTGACAAAATAACATAAACAAATAAGTAAATACGTAAGTGCGCAAGCAAGTAGGTAGGTAGTAAGCAAGTAAACAAACAAACAAACAAACAAACAAACAAAGAAAGACAGAAACAAACAAACAAACAAACAAACAAGTAAACAACACATAATAAACAACTGCATGAATGGAATGGCATGGCCTGGAGAAGCATGAAATGACTGGAAATAGGTTGAAACAAATGCAATATACATGAAGTGAATAATTAAAACAGACATGCAGAAGTCAAGCAAAGCGCAAATGCGTGCGTATAGTGATAATACTAATAATATTCCTAATAGTATTAATAATAATATTATTAGCAATAACACGCATAATAATAATCCTAATAATAGGAATATGTATATATACATGTAAATACATGTTTATATATATATATAGTGATATGTATATATACATACATACATTCATATGTGTGCATCTCCCAGTGTGAAACTGCAACATCTCCCTGCAACTCCAGGCTCCTCGGCGCGGGAGTCGGCCCATCGCTCACCGTGTAGCCCAACCTGGCGGATCCGAAACGATCGATCGGAAGCCATCGATCCGCAGGGGATCCGCCTCAGGGGGTGCTTTTTTTTTTCCCAGGATGGGTGTTCCCAGGATTAATAAGGTTGACCCAGGTTTATTCATCCGCTTCAGTCATGTTGACCCATTAATACACCAATTTTACCACTCTTAGGGGTGAAAACCCCTCCAAAAGTGGTCTGAATCCCCCACTAAAACGGGACACCCCCCGATTTAATCAACCAGGGGTTGATTCATCCGGGGTTGACATTAGGGGACGCCCGGACACTGGGAGAATTGTGCGGCTCCCATCTGGCCATGGGTCATAACCTATCCATTTTGTGGAAAATGGATGAATATTTATGTACAACCTCATTAGGGGTACAGGGTTTTGACCCAGAGCCATCTGAATTTGAGTGGGGAGCACCGGAACACCGGAACAAGAATGATAGGACAGAAATCAACACCCAAATGATGAGGGAATTTTTGTGGACACCCAACCAAACAAATGGTAGGACACAAATTTCTCCCTCAAAGGATTTCCATACCTAGTTGGTTCTGCCTGTTCTAAGGTTGGACCCCCCAAAAGGTTCGGTGTCTCTAAACTACTCAAAAGGGGTACCCCAAAGAAAGACAGACCCATGTCCCTTGGTAGTGGTTTGTTGGGGTAGCGGAAACCATCTTAGATCCCTGCTCGCAGCTCATGGTTGTAGAAAACGGTTTGAAAGGCCAACCGAAATGGGGGGGGGTGCTCAAAATAGGAATCGATTTCCTAGCATGGTTTGCTTGCAACTTTTGTAGGGCCTTGGACAGGGGAAAGGGGGAAAGGAGGAAAAGGCCAACCGAAGTCTGTGCCCAAGATGAGTCCCATTGATTAAAAGTGATTTGCCCTTAGCAAGCACCGCGGATGGCAAACATCCTGCAATTGGGAGATGAAACTCCATGAATACTTGCACAATCACCCAGTTGCCATCTGGTGCAGGATCTTGCCCACAGTATCGCAGGAAATGACAAGCTTCAGCCCTTTCCACAACCATGCTCTAGCTGCGAGCGCACCTGGATTTTCTTTGCCGCTTCCATCTCTGCGCAGCCCGGGCGGACGCATAGGCAAGCACGCTTAGCGTGTACGGCTTGGACCGCTTCGAGGGCATGGGGTGCTTGGATTGCTCTGGCTGCGTGACTGGAACCGTCCCGCGGGCCAGCCCCAAGTTGCCGCGCACTGGGCAAAGCATCACAGCCACGCGCTGTCAGGAGTCAGGAGTCAGCAGCGTTTTCCAAAGCCGCAGTGCTGCAATGTGTCCCTGCAGTCTCCAAAAAAAATATTGGAATTGGAGCTTCGTCAAGTATCAAGTGGCAAATCGCACACGCTTGTCCCCGGGCTTGCTCAAGTGAACGCGAAACCTTCAAATACGTTTGCGAAGCATGCTGGTTTTACTGCCTTCGGTTCAATTTTGCGTAAATGCCGGCAACCCGGTTGCACAATACATCCTCTGATAGCAACAGCTTCTGCCGGCATGTCAAAGATGGCTATTGAGATGCTCATAGCTGCAGCGTGAAAACTGGCATCCGTCAGCTCTCTTATGGCGTTTCACGTGAGCCACAACCGCCAATGGGCAGACCTCTGCGTGTGTGTGTGTGTGTGTGTGTGTGTGTGTTGCGGGGGGGTGGGGGGGTTAGGGGATACTTGAGCTGACAGGGAAAACCCTCCAAAACGCAAGAAAACGACACCGGATGGAACCCATTGGCTGGGGCAAACGTATGCGCAATGCGGTGCTGCCTCGCCTGCGTTCACTGGGTTCTTTGTGTGAGTACAGGAAGGAGGTGGCGTTGTCATTTTTCAGCAGCCTGGGCAAATGAAACTCCCAGCTAGGTTCCATGGTGGATGGGAAGCATTGAGCCAAACTCCCATGGCAATGAGGGCCTTCGCCTTTTGCAGAAATTGGAAGCAACATGGGAGTGCATTCCGTCCAAATTCGATCCACTTTGGCGTGGCTCCCAATTTCCTTTGCCAACAAGAAGGGCACACTCTATTATCAAGCCCAGTGCTTCCAGAAACACAGTAGGTAACCAGGGTGTCTTGCCTCCAGGTTTTACATGATCATTTGCCTTGGCTAGCCACACAAAATGGAAGAACTGGGGAGAATGCCAAGCAAAACTGGCACGTTTCTTCCGACTAAGTGCCCTGCCAATCGTCACACATCCTCGAGCCTGGGCTGGCAGATTTGTAGCGGAATGGGTGTCCCCAAAATGCAAATGCTCCTCAAGAATGTGACACACACACACACCAGGTTCAGCAACTATGAGTTTAGCCATCCCGGGTCAGCACTTGCTCAAACATACGGTCCATCCTAACAAAGGCAGTCCTTCGCAGCTTGCTCCTCCCCAGCCGCAGTGGATGTGTCTGTCTCTGTGTGTATGTTTGTGCCTATGATGCAAGACGTTGACCGAACTCGTGGTATCTCTTGTGTTTCTGGGGAGCTACTCCCTGGACGAACAAAAACAAAACTCTGCGGATCTGTGAGGAGAAGCGTATTCCCAGTCGGCTCCAGTTGGTGCCTTTCCAAACAGCTTCCATTCGAGTGTGTGACGAAATAGGGGGACCTCCACATTGGTGGCTTTTCTGTCGGTTCCCTTCCGAACCAACCTGAAAACGGTGCCCTCAGAAAACGAATTCATCTGCAGCCAAGGTGCGCAGTCTATTCCGCGAGGCACCCAAAATAGCTCGGCGGCGCGTGCGGCGCGCTTTGGTCGATGAACTAACCGGCACGGGAGGTCTGTTGAAACCCCTTGCACTCCAAAACAACAGGGACCGATGGTACATAAACGCCGCAAAACAAAACAAAACAAAAAAAAAACAAGCTTGCCCCCCAGGGGTTTTCCCGGCGAAGGTAGCCGCGCATGGGCCTTGACGCCCGGGTTCTTCAGGTGGCTCAGGGAGGCGTTGATCTCACAGCCGGCGCGGGACTTGGGAGCTGTCCGATGGGACGTGGAACTCTCAAAGCAAACGACGGGAATGTCCCCCAAGAGGCACGTCCTACACCTTCAAATCGTCCATCATTGGGAGGGCATCAAGTCCCGCAAAAACAGGAACAGGATGTGGGTATGGGTCAAATTTCAAATCCTCAGGGCACAACATTTTGACTTTTGTTCCGTTTACCAGGACAAGGCAACCCATTTCGGGATTGCCTTATGTTTGACAACCGCAGCCCATGTGTGTATGTGTGTGTTTTGGGGAAATGTCCCCATTTCCCCATGTCTTGTTAATTTGAGGGCATTAAAAGCCGTACAGTAGCGCCATAGAATAGGCTTCCGTTTGCCCCCTTCCCCCCCACAATGTTAACCCCGAATTAATGAACCCCTGGTTCATTCATACTTTTAGTGGGGGATTGAGACCACTTTTGGGGGGGTTTTCACCCCCCTCATAGTGGGATGGGTCTATGAATCCTGGGTCAACATTCGGGGGAGACTGGCGAGAAACGCCCGCAAGCGCCTCCCAGAGGCGAAGCTCTAAGAGGTCCAACTCCGGCCTGCACGAGGAAAAATCGCCTTTCGAAGGGCCCGGAACACCATGGGGTCCCAATCATAGGTGACCTTTTGGACACGTGGATCGCCCTGGTACATGGACCAAACCCATCTAAACCAGCGGCTTGATCTCTTTTTTTTTACCCAAACCCCATCAAAAAGGCACCCCAGAGGTCCCAATTTCCTTCGCAGAAAACCCAAACGAGGGCGAAAGACCCGAGCTGGGGACGCTGCCCGCCGCCCATGCCAGTGGTGACCTGGAAAAACGAACTCAACAAGGACAGTTCTCATAGGCTTCATACTGTGGATGGATGCGAAATCCATGTCGCACAAGGAAATGAGTTACCATGCTTGAAACCATAACGTTTCTACGGCATTTACAGTATGTTGGGGAATCATGATGTCAAGGTTTCTTGGGAGGTGCAGGATTTCGTCCATCCTCAGTGCGGGCGTTTCTCAATTTGGGGACCAATTGATTTATCCTTTTGAGACAGTTCCTTGATGGGTCACGGTCTGGTGCTCCTTTTTTCTCGGGGTTCCTTCTCATGGGTGTCTACCTTCTCTACCGGGTTGATGATTGTCCCCGGCGTTTGCAAGTGCAGGGGGTCTTGTGACCACACAGGGCCGACTTCTTCTCGGAAAAAATTAGGTGCGCCCCCACCCAGGTGGGATGAACAGCTTCTTGGGGCACGGCCCCCAACCCCCGACCCCCAGTTGGAATTTCCAGGGATTCTTGTATCCCACCTGAGTAATACCCCCCCCCCCCAAAAAAAAAAGGCGGTCGATTTCCTTTTGGTGATGGCCAAGCTGTATCTTAGAAGCCTTGTTCTCTTTTGTGGTGTGACTGGGCGCATCCTCAAACTTAGCCTCCAAGATAACTTTGAGAACCTCGAGATGACCCCGCTATGTCAGCAATCAATGGCAATGTGTGCTGTAAAGAACCACCCCTAAACGTAGAGCACCCAAGCAGGTTCTTCACAAACAGATAAAGGCATGGCCCGTTGGGGCAGTTGGGCAGCCCGGCATCCACCACTGCTCGAGGCGCCGACCGTCCTTAACCAGAGCCGGCTTTTTGAATTCAATATATGAGTCGAAATCAAAGCCGATCGGCATTAAGATGGACCCAGAACCGTTTAAAAAAAAGGCGGCCGCACCCATTTGTGGTTGGGACCTTCATCTGCCCGGGCTTTGATTGTGGCTCATATGGCTTGTCCTTCCGCACACTCATGACATGTACTTGCTACTTACCACCAAGAAAGGGGGGAGGGGTACCAGGTCCAAAAGAAGCCGAGCCACCCACACGAGCAACTCCCGCAACGACCGGTGTTGAAGATGTTCATCCGAGGCGCTGGTGCCGTCCAGCAGGTGCTTCCACGCCGGATCCCTGGGCTCTGAAGTCTGGGGCTCCCCCTTCCAAGAGTGGCCGGACTTTTTCAGGAAGCCGAAGAACATTGAACTGATGTGCTGGACTTGTTATAAACTAACGCCGAGAAAAAAATGTGCAGCGTTGGAACCACCAACCACAAGTGGACGTGGATCCCCACCTATGGCCACCAAAGGGTCCAGTTTTTTTGAGTGGCTCAAAATTAAACGATCGGAGGGGCAAACCGCAGGTGTTGCTCCATGCTTCCACTTTCTAGGGCAACCCATGTTGGGGTTACCCCTATTTTTGGGGTTACCCCCTTTTTTCTGAGCCACCGCCAGTTCTGAAATTGTCCGCAAGGTCCAGGCTTGCAGTCCGGGGGCTTCAGAGGCACCTGGAGACGAGAAGCGAGCGACTTGCGAAAGGTCGGGGACTGAGACGTGGGTCCCCTTAAAGGAAACCACCAGTTGGATGGTGTATAAGCTTCATTCCCAAAGTTGCCCTGCCTGTCGCACCAGCAAGCTTGGCAGTTGCAAGTGGTGCTGATTGCAGTAAGAACTCTCAACTTGGGAAGAAAAGTGAGTAACCCTGCATAAGATATATGAGGCCGTGACCCGCCGAACCCCCCTTTCCACGAACTCCCTTTTTCAAGTGCGCTCTTACTCTGCATGGGGGCGGAACCCGCATTGAGTTGCTCCCTTTCCCAAGTTTGGGGATGCTTCAATTTGTTGGGACCTTTGGTTACTTTTCATCCTCCGCTCAACCGGCGCACCATTCTCTCGCGGTGGAAGGGCGCGGGTGGCTGGCGCTCGACCTCACGCCAGATCAGAACTTATGCGAGCCTCGGTCAAAACACTACCGAAATGTGGGTCGTGCTGTCAGCAGTCCCTTTATAAGGTGTTCCTTGTCCTGGCTGTTCATGATTCATGGTCATGGCTTTCTTAGGACGCTTTACATCGGCTGACCATCCCTACCCCAAGCAAAGGGGTGCGAAGAGACCATGGCACATGCGAGCCACGATCGAAATATGCACGTCCAGTTGTCCCCCTGAATGAGCGAGCCTCCGCGTGTGCCCTCCAAAAAGTAATACTAAATTTTGACCGAGCCCTACGTAGGTCATGGTTCGCTTGACAGGAGCCAGCCTGCATGTCCTTTTGAGCGTTGATGACGATATGTACCAATTTCAAGACCACGGCAAGAAAAAAAGTGAGGTGCGTGCACTTGGACCTTGCATCTGCGCTCTCCCCGAAAGAGCTAAAAACAACACCTTGAGCTTTGGGACCTTTACACGGGAAACCCTGACCCTCGGACCCCAAGACCTCGTTATTTCAGGTTTTGGGGGGGCCCTCATATCTCCTAAGGTCAAAAGCCGATCTGAGTCCATTGGCAGCGAATCTCACCATCAGCCGAGGTGCCAAAGGCTGGTAGAGTTTCACCACCACCTCTGCTCGCTGATTGCAGCTTCTGCCCAGTGCTTTCAGCGTTTCGCTGCTGTAGTAGGTGACCAGAGGAAACCATCCATGTAAAACCTCTCTAGCCATACCGATCGGTTGTCTTTAGGGCCAACTGGAAGCGCTGGGTGATGCCAATGGACGAAATCCACGCACCAGTTGATGGGTGGCTTGACCCATGAAAATAGTATTTCCCAAAGCAGAGGTCGAAAAAGCCAGGCCCGGCACATCACGGACCTCCGTGGGCGCCAGCCTGGCGCAAGGCACAGATCGACGTTCGGTTTCGACCCCGACGATTTCGGAGGCGAGCAAACAAAGAAACGACCGTGAAATGGCCCTTGGCTTTGGATTGGTGACTTGGATTTGAGATGCATGTCCTGGTTCTTGTAAGCCTTGCTGATTTTGGTCTGGATTGGATTTTGTCCACATGTCCTGGTTCTTGTGGGGTAAATGGGAAACCAAACCAAGAAAGGCCGGGCCTGATGGAGCCAGGAGATGTCAGGCCCATGTGGCAGAGCTCCTTGTAGACATCCAACCTGCCGCATTTGCGGGAGGTTGGCTGCCTTCGCAAAATGGTTAAGTTGACCCCTACAACATTGGGAAACCCCATGGGAGAACCCAACCCCAGACAAAAATGGGAAACACCTACAAATTGGGGAAACTCCAGACAAAAAACAAATTTGGCGTCATTCAAAAAGCGAATCATTTTCCAGTTTCCGCTATCTAAGTGCCACACAGAGTCTTCACCGCCGGCACCTGGCTTACGAAGACATGGAATCCATCTCTTCCACGTCGATCTCTGTACCCCCCCCCCCAAAAAAAAGGGGTCGTGCAGTGCAGAAAGGATTTCCTTCTTGTTGGGTGACCCCCCAAGATGGGTGAAGTGTCCTTCTGGCCTCCACTGAAAACCAGGAAAACAGCGGGGGGACCAGCTGTAAGAAAGAAACGGATGTCAGTTGGTCCTTGGGTCCGCAAGCTGCGCTTCGCACCTTCCCTCGGGCC